>JAQHUG010000196.1:1393533-1408596 GCA_028555095.1 Dicrostonyx torquatus
TGCGTTTGCATCTGATGGCCTGGTTATTGAGTCTGGGGGCGCCTTGGCGTTAAGACCATTTTTCAGGACTTTCAATACTATCAAAAACTCCATAAAAAATATCTGTATCATCACGAAAATACCAAGAACTGTTCAATATTATAAGACTAACCATTCATAATTTTACTGTGATGACTACAGAATATTGTTTATGACATTAATATAATATTTTAAAGTTATAGAAATTATACAAATGAATGGTGATTAGTAGAAAGTCAATGAAAAGGAGGACATGATTGCTCTTAGCTCTGGTGGAGGGTTATTGTAGATCTGAGGGAGAGCATAGCTGGAAACATCAGGAAGGGTCCTGAGTGGATATGGCCAGAATGAGCCAAGTCCTGGGAAGAAAGATGGGGAGGGAGAGTTAATCACTTACAGAAAAATATAGCCAGTGTAAAATAATCATGTAGAACAGCAATAGCTTAAACAACACATTTAATGTAAATGTTTACATTAAAATAATATAGATATACATTCTAAAATATATTGATTCCCCTCCACAATCTAAAGATCATTAGACTTTGAATAAGCCTTGGAATTTAAACCTCCACAACCTAATACGTTACATATTGCCTAGATTTAGTCACTATTAATTGTTTTTGTTTCATACTTATAGTAATAGAATTTCCAGCAGAGAGAATGCATGTGTTGGTATATGTGTGAATCATATGTGATCTAGTAATAGTATATAACAAAATGTATATGCAGAAAAGGATTTGTATTGAAAAGATAGCAATGAAGAAAGTATTTTCAATAGGTAACAGAGATAAATATGAAAGGAGAGAACACTGACAGTTGTGGAGATATTCTCAAAATGCCTAATGTATGATGCAAAGCTTTAAGAATATATGATCTACAATCAGTGAGTATTGAGCAGGATCATAAATAATAACAGCAAGTGCATTGAGCCTGCAGCAGATGGCAAACAAGCTATTTTTTCAGTATGTGCATGGAATAGTAAGTCAGTTGACTCAATCAGCTTTCCATCATATTTTTTAAGGAAAAGCTAAGGATATATGTAAGAATAAAAGATATTTGTTTGAATTTTTCCTTCAAATGTTATGAGAGTTTGATATTTTCACTTTCAATCCAGTGAAGCTTTCCACTTTCCTTTGCTATATAACTCCATTACTCTTCCTACTTCATGTGTAAAGCATAGTATCTGTTAGGTGATAAAAGTTCATAAGTTTTATTAATACTTCACGGGGATACAATAAAATGTGTCGCTCTAACATACATGAACGATGTATAATGGAGGAAAAGAATAAATGGGAAAGTAAAGGGAGTCAGGCAGGCAAGAAAGACTATTGCATGGTTATATTTTGGCTGAAATACTATTGTCATTACTGTGATTTGAGATAATGCTAACTTTAGCTTGAATGAGCAATTCACTTTCAATAGATTCAGTGATTTCACAATTTGAATCCCATTGCAGCCTTAACATTTTAAAATCTAAAATGCCAAGAATACCATTAAATGAATTGACTTTCATCTTTACTTAAAATTATATGAATGACCTCAGAAAATTGACAAGCAAATGGGGTTAGAGTTCTTCCTAAAAGAAAGAGCTGAAGGAGAATATTAAAGTCACTACACCAGAGAACAGAGAGTGTCTTTTGTTTATAACACCTCCATCACTCTGCAGGCTATCTAGGTTTCAGAACACTTAATCCACACATATGGTCTTTGAAACAGTCTAACCTTTAAAACAAAATAAAAATAACTACTTCTTCATCTACTTTAAAAGACCAGCTTTCTTTTACTATAAAAAGTGACAACAGAAAATTGTATTTAATACCAAAAATTCACAGTTAATCTAAAGCTCAGATATATCTCTTAAAACATAAAATCATTCATGAGCATGGTTTCTGTAGAATGAATAATAAAAACCCAGAGAAAGATATTAGGGTTCAATCTGAAGATTAGAAAAGCAAAGAAGCCAGTCATTGACTCTTACCTTTACCTCAGACCAAAAATGGGTGAGATCCTATATTCATGAATCTTGAAGACTCCACATTCCACACTCTACTGATCTCCTGTCTCTCCCTCAAATATTCCTCTCTCCATGCAGTCATATCACTCCTGTCTACACAGCTCTAGTGCTGGGATTAAAGGTATGCAATCCCAAGTGCTGGGATCACTCTGTTTCTTTTAGACAGATTCAATCTTGAGTACTCCATGGTGGCCTTGAACTAATAGAGATGTACCTGCTTCTGTCTCACAAATCCTGGAATTAAAGGTGTGTGCCTCCACTCACTGTTCTCAAAGGCTAAATAGCATGGTTGCTTTGCCCTCTGATCTTTATGCAAGTTTATTTATTTACTAAAGCACAAATTATATACCACTATTGGTTTCATATTAAGTGATATCTAAAAAAAAAACTAAGATGGAAGAAGGGGAGGAACTGTAAATTTTTGAATGGACAAATAAAAAGAAAACTAAGATTATTGTTACTAAGGTAAGAACCAATAATATATACAATGACTTCAGGGAATATTTTTGGGAGATAATATAATTTACATAATATATATCTTAGACAATTTGGGTATTTTATATTTTAAGGAGATGTTAATTGATTTGGGCATGGAAATAGTGTACAGACAGTTGTGTTTTAGGAACTTTGGTTTTTGGAAACCATTCCAAAACATTGGTTTTTGGAAAGGCTTCTCATTTGTTTATTATCATTAGCTTGGTGAAATAGTGAAATGTTCTATGTGGTTATTTCCCTTCAAATTCAGGACAAACTATTAGAAGATCAAGCAGCTACAGAAGATAGTTCACAGATTTTATTAATTTCTTAGACAATGTTTATTTGTTTTCAAATTTTGAAATTTTTGGTAGAGAAAGCAGGACAAAAATTTTCAGATTTTAATTATTGGTTTTATTCATTAAAGATGATACTTATTATCAAAGAGATTGAATGGTTCAACTGTACATTTTAATTATTATTCAATTTCATCAAAGATTATATTTATTAATTCATAGAGGAGAGTACTGCATTATAAAAGTAATCAGTGTGACAAGACTCACAGATTAGATGTGTAAGGATTTAATGAGTAAGAGAAAGAATGGTGTACTATGCCACAGCACCCTACCACTAAATACAAATTGTATTTAAAGTAGCATTGCCTTCAATTCAAGAACCTCAGGTGTATACGGAGATATGGATTAAAAATCTATACAGTTTCATTCTTAGTAACTGTTCTTGTACTATGAGGAGATACAATGACCAAAAAGACTTATAAAAGAAAGCATTTAGTTTAGAGTTTGCATACAATTTGCATACAGAGCATGTGTCCAGGACCAATATGACATGAAACATGCAGTTCATCTAATAATCCTTATTAAAGCCTTTTGTTGGTGTTTATACTTATCACACTAATTATATTTACTCAAACAATCTTTCTTTATGATAATTGCCAATGTGTCTGATATTCTTAATTATTAATATTTCATTAATCAATGTGAAAACATTGTGATCTGTCAGTGTCTAAATTAAGGAAACCCTTATTAAATCTAAACTTTTCTCATAATCATTGTTACTTAAAAGTCAAAAAGCAGCTATATTGTGATATGATCCATAAAAAAATTCATAAAACTAAAACCTAAAGAGTAATCTGCCACCACAGGGGAAGAAACATTTATACAAATAAAGAAATGCATTTTGATGACTAAGCTGTTGATTTTATACATTTAAAGTATATTTTATTTAAGATTGTTTTTTCATGTCACCACATAATTATAAAATATGATATAGATGCAAGTTATTCTGCATTTTTTTGCAGTCAGTAGCCGTAGTATTTTTACCAAAGACAGAAATTGTGGAGAGAATAAAATACATGCTATTTATTTATTTTTCCTTTCATTTATTCATTTATTTCTCAATTAATTTTTTATATTCTAGACTTAATTCAGGTTCTGTTGCATGCTAGGCAATAATTCTAGTACTGAGATAAATCCCGTACTATACAAGAAACAATGTTGATGGACATTTCCATCTTTTTTAAAATACAACTGACAAATAACAGTAATATAGAATCTCGGTTTCTAACTTTATTTGCAATATATGTATACATTTAAAAACAATTTAGATATTATCCTGTAATATATTTAAATTAACATAGTTGTGAAATACACATCCTCAATTTTCACATTCTATTATTCTTTGTCCTTATTACCTATCTCAAGTCATTTTTAACTCACTCTTCTATGCCATCTTTCTTCCTTTCATGTACTTAGAGGCTGCTAATTCATTCCCTGGCCACCGAGATCTGAAATAATCACATAAAAACTTTAGTATTTACACCACTTATCCTATTAGCTTATGTATATTTCTAATTAGCTCTTACATCTTAAATTAACTCATTTCTATTATTCTGGGTATTGCCACATAATTGGGGCCTACTGGTAAGACAAAATCCAGCATTTGTTTTCTGCAGCATCTACATGGTTTCTCCCTGACTCTGCTTACTCTTTCCTCTTCTATCTGCTTGGAATCCACACCTTGCTATATTCTGCACTGCAGTGGGCCTAAAGCAACTTCTTTATGAACCAATGGTATTCAAAACATACAGAAGGCATCCCAGATCAACTCCCCTCTTCTGTCTAGTAAAAAGTAAGGTTTTAACTTTAACATAGTAAAATTACATATAGTAAAACAGGTATCAAGCAATAATTATTGCTTTTTATTATTTTTTTCGCTATAGCTGAATCAGGAGAATCTCTCTTAAAGCAGTTGTGGCAAGCCACCAGCATATAGCAAGAAGCTGTGTTAAACTCTGTATTCTTTTTGAAGCTCTCTCAGATTTTACATGGAGTCAGTTCACCACATTGGAGCACCATTTGTTGAAGGGTGAGAGGGCCTGCTTTTGGTCCCAGCCACCCAGCTAGCTTATACCTGAAATAATCACAAAGAAATTGTATTAATTAAATTACTGCCTGGCCCATTATCTCTAACCTTTTATTGGCTAATCACAGATCTTGATTTAACCCATTCCTGATAATCTGTATATTACCACTTGGCAGTGGCCTACTGGGAAAGATTCAGCATGTCTTTCTCTGATAGCCCCATGGTCACTCTCCATCTGCCCTTCTTCCCAGCATTCAGTTCTGTCTACTCCACCTACCTAAGTGCTGTCCTATCCAAAGGCCAAGGCAGTTCCTTTATCTATCCAATGAAAGCAACACATAGACAGAAGAACCTCCTATAATGTTATTTTTGGTAGGCCAAAAATTTACCTTGTATATATAACAAGCACTTTGAGACTATTCCAAATGATACTGATACTATTCCAAAGAAAACAGAATATTATCTCTATATATGTTTTGAAAACTTTTTGTTTTAAGTACTTAATACACAGCATATACATATATATGCAACATATATTTATATATACATATGTCTTATAAGTGCCTTGGTGAAGTTAAAACATGTAATTTAGTGCTTGTTATTGACTCTTAGTTTTAGAAGTTGTAGTACATGGTTGCTTGGCTCATACACTTGGCAGAATATAATCGCACCAGAGGTGTGTAGTGAAGTTATTACCATATAAGAGATAAGACATGAATAAAGAGAAAGCAAATACATTAACTTCAAATCATGCCACTGTTCATCAAAATACTGAAGATAGGCTATACATTAAAAATTTTTAGAACTTCTCAAAATATTGCCACATGTTGGGGATATAGCATTCATCATTCATGAGCACATGAGTTGTATTTCATAATCAAAAATAACAACTATGTCTCTGTTGACAACTGTCTACTTATCTACACATACAAAGAAGTTTTTTTAGAAAGGAAATAGGACATGTGATTGTGAAAACTTGAGAAACCATATTTATAGGTCAGGTTGTTATAGATAGCACTTTGGAGCTATAGCAAACTATTCTAATTTGCAAACTCTAAAGGAACTGTAGACACATCAATGATATTATACTTCAAGTCCAAAGGCAATTTTCTGGCAGAGTACCATTTTTAACAAGGGAAGACAGTTGTTGTTCATTCAGATTTTCAAATTAATAGGTTAGGCTCACTTATAAATTTCACCTATTTAAATATTTGTAAAAGATGACTTTCTAATGTTTAACAAATATCTAGGCACCATAGCTCATCTAATTTGGAATAAAATTAACCTCTCCAGAATTTTCTCAGGTGAGAAGATGCCTCATATGTAACATAAGCAAGGCCTATTAGGCATTGTTGTTGTCATACATTTGTGTTCCCTTTATGCCATCACTGTTGTAGGCTGTCTGGTTCATGAGGAAAAATCACAACATCTGAGTAATTCTATCTCCCATTGAATACCACTATAATGCATTAAAGTCTCTGATATCGCATGAAATCATAATGTTCCTTCTTGAATACATCTTGCAATTAATCTGCATTATGTTAAAGAATGCTATTTTCCAATTATTGAGAGGTGTCAAATTGATGTCTGAGTATAATATAGAGTGCTAATTAAAAAAATACCTGTTCCATTTTTTTCTTGTTCCTCCTTTTTTTTTGACAGGAATCAGACAGAAATCAGAGAATAGTTTGGCTAAAAAAATGAATATAAACAATGAACCTTTCAATGTGTTTAGAGTTACTCTTCTTAGGATAATGAGGGCTTTTCTTTTCTTTTTTTTTAAAAAACTAGATTCAACCCACCTGCCTAACTTTTCCTTTATGATGAGCTCCCACAGTGGATGCTCCCCAGGAGTTCATCACAATGGGCTTCAGAGTAAGCTCCCAGTCATGTAGATGCATGTCTGAATCCTGTATAATGTACTGACTCCTGAGTGAAGCTATGCCAATTTCTTTTCTCCCCTACATACCTTCCTAGGCCTCCATAAAATGGGTTTTGTTTCTTATATTATAAAATGCAAAAATGAACCATGATGTTGCAAATTCTTAGAAAACTGACAAAAACTACTTCCTGATGAGACACAGTAGACAGAGAAATGTGCTTCTCTTAAATTCTGTATCACAAGAAAGAGAAGCATGTAGGTATTGCATTCACCTGCATTTTAAGAAGTACCATGACAATAAAAATGACAGTCTTCTTATTGGAAACTATGTTATTGAGAATTTAGAATCTTTTAACTTCAGTGTGTAATATATGGCCACCATTTTTGATCCTGTATGATACTAAATACCTACTACCTGAAATAGGTACAATTAAGAAACAATATTTAATTTCATCTAAATAGGATAAAGAAACACACTTTAAAAATAAAGTGAGCGATGACAAACCTTAAATCATGTCTGAGTTTGGTGGTATTAGGAGAAAAGTAATAAAGAGACTGAGAAAAGGATGACTGTAGTACCAAGACATCCATATGTGCCAATGTCTATTGTCCCTAAATTTGGCAGTATAGAAATTCTAGAGTCACCACCAGTATTTGGCAATTGGAAGTCTTGAAAACTAGTATGTATTTCGTAGGAATATAATAGATAATTTATTTTCTATTCTTGGGAAATTTTGAATTTAAGTTTATTGTTTTTTTTTTAACAAATATCTACTTAATGACAAACTTCTTCATTGATAAGTGTTATTTTTATTAGTATTTAGTTGAGCAAGACACTTTCATATGCTGTAGTTTCCTATGGCCTTGTATGCCAACATCCTCTGTAATACCTAATTAACTTTTATAATATGAGCACATGCAGATATTGAATGGAACACATTACTACATACTGAAACTCAAATACCTTTAATTAAATAAACATTTCATAAAATGTTAAGGACTTTCTGAAGCTTTGTTATTTAAGTATTTAAACCTAGACTCTAAAAGTTGGTGTTTTTTGAAATACAATTTGACTATCCTTTTCTCTCAAGTTCCCCTCCCCCCACACACCTTCTCACTGCCTCTTTCCCTTATGTCCTCCCTACCTCACCCACCCCATGCTCCCAATTTTATCAGGTGATCTTGATGTAGGAGGGTTCTTCTGTATTTCTGTTGCTTTCATTGGTTAAATAAAGAGACTGCCTTGGCTTTTTGATAGGACAGCCCTTAGGTGGGCAGAGTAGACAAAACAGAAGGCTGGGGAGAAGGGAAGATGCCAGACGCCATGATGTTCCTATCCGAGATGGACGTAGGTTAGACTCATGCTGGTAAGCTATGACATCCCTCTTACACCAGATCTTGTCTATTTCCCCTTTCCGGGTGGATATATGTATGCTTTTCTTAGGGTTTACCTTGTTACTTAGCTTCTCTAGGATCATAAACTATAGTCTCAATATCCTTTCCTTTACAGCTAATATCCACTTATGAGTTAGTATATATCATGTTCATTTTTCTGGGTTTAAGTTAAATCACCGAGGATGATGTGTTTTCTAGTTCTATGTGCTGTGGGAGAATGCTTGTATACCCTGTAAAGATTTTTCAAGTGCATTGGCTTAATACAACATTGATTGGCCAGTAGCCAGGCGAGAAGATAGGTGAGACAACAAGAACAGGAGAATTCTGGGATAAGAAAAGGCTCAGTCTGCAGCTGTTACCCAGACATAGAGGAAGCAAGATAAGAACGCTTCAGTGATATAAGGTACAAAGCCATGTGACTAACACAAACAAGAATTATGGGTTAATGTATGATGTAAGAATTAGCTAATAAGACAGAGTTATTAGGACAACCAGTTTATAATTAATGTAGGCCTCCATGTGTTTCCTTGGGAATGAATGACTGTGGAACAGGGCAGGAGAGAAACATTTGTCAACAAATGACATCAGTGTGAACAACTATGTCCACATAAAACCTGAGAGAGCTTGGGAAGTAATTCTAGACAGAGAAGAACAGAGTTAAGCATGGCTTCTTGGTAACAGAATTTTCCTAGGTGGGCTCTGTTTGCTAGAGACAAGTGTGTCTCATTTAAGAGGGGCTTCCTGACTCAGCTTTAGCTGCAACACCTTGCATCTTTTTAAGAGACTCCACCACAAAACAGTTAAATGATGTTTATGAATAGTTAACAGCATGCTTCTTGATGGTGGAAGGGACCTTGAAATTCCATAGAGTTGTGGTACTAGGATTTATCCCTACTGTTTATAATGGCTTTTTGGAAACTATTCTGTTTGAATGGATACCTTGCTCAGCCTAGATATAGTAGGGAGACCTTAGACTTTCCCCCAAAGCAATATGCCTTATCCTCTATGAGGAGTAGATTGAGGGGGTGTGGTGGTGGGGTTGGTGAAGAGAATAGGAGGAGGGGAGGGAGTGGGAATTGAGATGGTATGTAAAATGAAAAAGAGAGAGTTTTTCTTTTTAAAAATAATAATATTCTAATTAATTAAAATGCATTAATGGCATCAACCAGCTGTGATTTTTTAAGTTTTTTGATGTTCCAAGAAGTGTTGCTTAGGTGACTAATAAATCTAGTGTATCTAGAGTTACCAAAAAGTCAAATTTATTTTCTGATTATCCTTATTTTTATGTCAAGGTAGAAATCTGAGAACAAGAAGATAACCTGTTATGTATTGTAAGTTATAAACAAGGTAAAAGCTCTACCTACCTGTATAAAGGCAGATCCCAAACCAAATGTAGCATGGTAATGAAAAACACAAAATGTTCAAATAAAAAGCCTGATCTCATTTGCAAATATAGGAAATCAAAATTTCTTCAGTTCTCACTGGCTCAGTATCCACACTGTAAAATGAGGATAATAGTAGCACTCTATCATTGATATTTGTATTTAACAACTTCTTGTGTCATAAGAGATTGCTGAAGATTGGGTGGCTTAATCAAACAAATATGACTTTTCTAGTTCCATAGGCTCAACAAGGTCATGGTGGTCACAAAGCCTATTCTTGTGAAGTCTTCATTCTTGACTTCCAAATATTTCTTTTCTCACTGAATCTACCCAGAATCTTCTTTCTGAGAATATTTCAGTCTTTCTCACACTCAAAGAGAGATTCAATTTCATCAGATAAAGGTCCCATTTTTTTTTCTTTTTTCCGTCCTCATTTGTCTAATTACTTCCTTTTTTAGCATTTATCCACATAAATTAACATTGAGGTCAAGGGTTCTTAAATAAGATTTGGGTGAGGCATACTTTGTTCACACTTATTTGATTTAGTGACTGATGATAGGTACTCTTTTTAATACATAGTAAAAGCTCAAAATGGGGAGCGTTGTATTTCATTATCACCAATGAGCAAACATGGTCCAATTGATCTGGAAATAATACTTGCTAGATAATTCAGAGAGTTCATGCAATAAGCATGCTTCACAACATATTCAGAATAAAACACGAAAGCATCCTACAAAGGAGGGGAGTCAAACTTCAGTCTATTTCAGAGATCATTTATTAGTCTGTTTTCTCTAGTTTTCAGGATTTTAGATCAAATCTCAAGCTTTTGGACAAAGAAACAATAATATTGCAAAAAACAAAATAAATAAAAATAAATGAAACAAAAATAAAAACATAGAAAAAGGACTTTGTGCACTCTGACACTCCAAACCCAAACACACAGTATAGTTTAAAACAACATATTCAAGGATAATTATTCTCTAGAGATTTTTCCATGCACTTTAAATAAAATTCAATATTGCATTACTGAAAGTTTGAAAGGTTTCCTATCTATGATTTTGTGAAGCTTTTAGAGGCATCCAACCCTCCATACACATTTGGACTCATAGACAATTTTCATTGTTCACTAGGAAGAATAATTAGAAAAATATCATCTGTATTTCAAACCGTACTTATGCAAATGTTGCCTACACATGTAGGTTTATTAATAAACAATATGTGTTTCATTTTCAGTTGCATTAATATTTTACACCTAAAATTGCAGTCATAGCAAGTTTACTAACAACACTTTCTGGTTAGAATTTAAATGAAAGAACAAAGAAAATCATTTAACATTTCGGCTTTAGCATTTTCAAAATGAATTATATTTTTTAAAAAGACATGAAAAATATGGAAAATAAGTTCTCAAGATGTAATAATATCTCATATTAATGTGCATGTTACTTCAAAACTGACTAAATAATGAGTTTTGTTTATTCACAAAAGGCAAGCAAGTTTTATGTCTTGTTATTAATGTTAAATCACATATTTAAGCAAATTTTGAGCTAACAGTTTAAATGAGATTAATATTTTTTAGCATTAAAGAGGATTCACTTGAGTGTTGAATATTAAATCTGCTATAAATACTTAAATTTACCACTGTTAGAAGTTAATATCAGTCTAAAACTGCAATACTTTAATAAGTTCACATTGTACATACAAAGCCCTTCTAAAGCCCATTAAGGATTTCCTTCATTGTAACCATGAAAATTATGATTGAGTAGTTACATTACATGACACAGCATAATAAAATGGCCATTTTCAAATAATTTACACTAAAATTTTTGGACTGAAAAGCACCATTTATTGAGCTAGTTTAGATTAGCTTCTGCATGGATTCTTTGTTTCAGGCTAGTTTAACGCACTTTTCCCTTCTGTGTGTCTTTAAGAGTGGTAGCAAGTAGAAACAAGTCATTACAGAAACAATGAGGCGATAATTTTGAAACTTATAACAAGTCTTATGGTAATGTTTCCTCTTAGAACAAGACAACAAATATTCAGCTTCTACTAAATGTTAATAACCAGGGAAATATAAATTTCATTTCTTTTGGAGATTCTCAGAAAATTTTAGATTTCAGAGATGAAAGAAATTTAGATCTTTCCCATTAGAATGAAAAATACTGTAACATACACTACTGTCTTTTTCATGTGAGCTTAACAATGCTTTATTGTGTGTGGTTCATGAATTACCAGCATGCATGGGATGTGCACTATTTTCACTCAAGCATCTTTAGTTAAATTAAGAGCTGAGTTCTAAAATCAGAGGTCATTATCACAATTACATTAGCTAACCTCGTGGCAAGAAGTCAACCAAATGTGGTCTTACTTTGAGTGAATCATATTATCAAAACATTTCCATAAACTCTATTAGGTATATATTTTCTCTCGATTGTGTTCTAAAAGTTCAGTGTTTGTGTTTTCATGTGGAAGGACCTCAACAATGCTGCATTAAGTCAATCCTATGCTGTGAGAATGGATTAGTATCAGAATGTGAGAGTTAAAAGAAGAAAGATGCACTCTTTATCATTACACTAGTATGTTCCTGGTCAAACAAACTCCTCAACATATATATTCCTTTATTCTCTGTATAAAAGATGCATTGCTTATTGGGACACAAGTATGTTCCCGGTAAAACATATTCCTAACATACATATCCCTTTATTCTCTGTATGAAAGATGCACTTTTTATGAAGACACTAGTAATTTCTCAGTGAAACAGACTCCTCAACATACATATTTCTTTATTCTCTGTCTGAAAGATGCACTCTTTATTATGAAACTGGTATGTTCCTGGTAAAACTAACTCTTCAACATACACATCCCTTTATTCTCTGTATGAAAGTGTATGTGACAATAATTTTGACCAGGATGAAATAAATTTGCACTTTTCCTGCTTGCAAAACACTTGATGAAACCTAACACACACAAAACACAGTCACTAACGACTGGAATTAACAATAGGATTGTCTTGAGGAATATTTAATGCATATTCTTAATAAATCTCATCGAGATTATCATTGAACATTTAATGTGGTATGATGGTTTGAAGGAGAATGGCTCCCATGACTTGCAAATTTGAATGCTTTCTTCCACCTAGTAGATTTTTAGGAAGGATTAAGAGGTGTGGTCTTATGGAAGGAGGTGTGTTGTTGGGGTGGCCTTCCAAGTCTTAAAAGCTCACATCAGTCCTTGTTTATCTCTGACTGATGCCTATATATCAGCACATAGAGCTTGCAACTACTTCTCCAGGATTATGCATTTTTGCATGCCATCATGTTCTCCTGCATGATGGTAATGGATTAACTCAATGAAATTTTAAGCAAGATCCCAATTAAATGGTCTCTTCGATAAGTTGCCTTGGTGCTGGTGTTGCCTCACAGTGATAAAGCACTGATTAAGACATGGAATGAGAGCTATGCTACTAACACCTTGACTACCTTATGTGCCACTCCTGACTAAGAGGTAATTTAAGAAAAAGGAAGAGGAGAGCCTAAAAAAAGAAATGAAAATGGAGGAGACACCTAATACTAGTCTTCAATGCCTGACTTGTCACTTGGCTACAGCAAAAACCTAGCACTTAAATTTTCTTAATTTTTTCATTTATTTATGAATTGAAATATTCTTCATTGTTCTGTGTTGGATTTCATTTAATTTGTATTTTATTATGTATGACATAGAGCATGCAGAGTTGTGATTTCTAGACAGGATGCTATGACTATCTTATGTAGAATGAATTGAATGAAATATCCCAATGTTGACCAGGAAAAGTCAAATGGCTATCAGGTATGACAGTCAACTATCAAGATTCCTGCTTATCAGGAACAGAGGTAAGGATGATTCCAAGTTCATGAACTGTTTTGTTAAAAAAAAAGTATATTGAAGGCCAGCTTGGTAAACATAGCAAAACACTGTCAGAAACTGAAAACATAATAAAGAAAAAAGAAGAAGAATATATAAGAGAACAATTTAGCAGATGCCACAGGAGATATACCTACGGGAAACCCCAAGTTCAATCCTCAAAACCCAACTCTTACAACAAAGCTAGTACAAAGCCATTGAAAATGTAAAATTGAAGCAAAAAAAACAAAACCCTACAGGGGCCTTAATGATTAAGTGGTACTTCACGCCTTTAATCCCAGCACTATGGAGGCAGAGGAAAGCAGATATCTGAGTTCAAGTTTGGTCTGGTCTGTAGAGTAAGGTCCAGGACAGCCAAGACTACACAGAGAAACCCAGCTCTGAAAAGCACCCAAAGAGAAACGAATACCATCCTGTATAAGAAAGCTACAGCATAAACCTAAAACTGACAAAAAGAAAAATAATTCTTTATGCCCTTTGCATTATCAGAGGCTTAGGGAACAGTTAAATGTAGTTAAAGTTTGCAATTATAGTTCACATGATGTTTACCACAGTAATAATTACAAGTAGTTGCCAGTGAGTTTGTTGGATTTAGGAATGATGGACATTGAAGTTTTTTTTTCCCTCATTGAAGAGTACAAACCTGAATGAGAAATTTTTATATTTGGGATTTATGGCAAAGAAGAAAGTCAAATGAAGACAAAATAGGAGCATGAGAGAGAAGATGGAATTGTTTATTGGAGGCATATGTGATATAACTAAACACATGAATTTATCTGAGAATGCTACAAGAAAGACTTTATTAACAAGATTTTACTATTGATTGAATTAAGCCTTTGGAAGCTTAAGAGAACTGGTCATGTTCGTGTTGGTGTAAAGAATGACGCTATATTCCTACCTAAGATTTTAAAACCCATGCTGCTTATGCCACCAGCTGCTGCTTTTCTTGTTAAAGGAATATTTATTTAATAAAGCCAGTGAAAAACCAACTACCTAAGGGTGCAAAGCTGAGAGCTTGGGTAAGCAGTCATAAGTACAGACTAATTTGAGATAAACAGGTTCAAAGGTTTGGGAATTTGGTATGTGAAGTTAAATGTGTTTTTCACAGTCACATTTGAGAAGCATGGAGCTACAAAGAAAAAGCCAGATTTATTGGTGATAACTATAGCACCAGTACCCATCCTGGTATGTCACCTCCAAGTATAGTTTGAATGTTAGCCTGTTCAATTACGTATAAACTTTTAAGAGAGATTCTTAAACTCCTTGACATATTTTATCATTTTAACTCTCTTGTCAGATTGTGTTTAATGAGACTTTTTATGAATATAGTAAGAATATTTTGGAGTTAAAGATTTCACAGAGTAAGCAAGAGATTGACTAATACATTTAAGAAAAAATGACTTTAAGTTTAAGTTTAATGTTCTACTTTCTGGCTTAATATCCCAGGTCATCTGTCTTTTCTTTTTTATTGTTAAAAGAAAAACTTACTCCCCTTGTCCCAGGCCCTCCTGCTCCCGCACTACTCCACCGCTCTCCCCCTGCTTCCTTAAGATGGGGCAGGATACCCTGCCCTATGGGAAGTCCAAGGTCCTCCCTCCTCCATCTCGGTCTAAGAAGGT
>JAQHUG010000196.1:1448105-1464548 GCA_028555095.1 Dicrostonyx torquatus
CTAAGGGAGTGGTCAAGATTTTGGTCTGCTCCTCTTGATACCCTCCTGGGAGGAGTCATGGCTTGGAGGGCACAGGGACGGGTCCTCCAAAGATGGAGGCCAGAGACAGGGACTTGGAACTTACATAAATTTATGGCGATTTCTCAGAAAATTAGGAAACAACCTTCACCACAACCCAGACATACTACTTTTGGATATATACCCAAAGAATGCTCAATCATACCACAAAGGCATGTGTTCAACTGTGTTCATAGCGGCACTTTTTTTCATAGCCAGAACCTAAAAACAACCTAAATGCCTCTCAACCAAAGAATAGGTAAGGAAAATATGATATATTTACACAAGTGAATACTACACAGCAGAGAACAATAATCACATAGAAATTTGCAGGTAAATGGTTGGATCTAGAAAGCATCATATTGAGTGAGGTAACCTAGACCCAGTATAAATATCACATGTACTTACTAATTATTGGCTTTTAGACATAAAGAAAAGAAAACCAGCCTACATTTCACAATCCCAGAATACCCAGACAAAAATGAGGATACTAATAGAGACATACATGGCTCTTATCTACATGAGATGTAGTAAAAGACAAGATCTCTTGAGTAAATTGGGAGCATGGGGACCATGGGAATGGGTTAAAAGAGAGGGGAGAGGAATGGAGGAAGCAGGAAAAAAAATGTATAGCTCAATAAAAATCAATAAAAATAAAACAATAAAATAAAGCAATCTTAATCAAGTAGGGGAAAAGTTAAAAGAAAGTACAAAATGAGCATATTCTTGATGCTAACAAGCAACTGAAATCACAGAAGGATCCAGAACCTATGAATAGTCTGAAACCAATATCTCTTGTTCTTTTGCTTTTTCATAAAATGTGTTTTCATTTATAAAGCTCCTAGACATATGCCCTGTGAGTTTGTCTAAATAGTACGGACTAAATGAGCCTATGTATAGCTTTCTCATGACATCATTTTCTCAATCTAAAATTGTTTTTCTTTTCCTTAAAACTGCCCTTGAGCAACAACATAAATACTAGTAAAAGCCATGATGAAACTTTCCCTCCTATGAAGTAGCTATAATGATATACTGCCGTCTCCCCATTTGTGTATACATTGATAACACAGGTGAAGAAACCATATGCTTCACATTCTCCTTCATCTTTTCCATTAGGATGCATTATATTTTATGGCAGAACCTCAATGATGTTACTTTGTTCATGTTAACATTAGTCTGTTTCAACAGTATTTCATGTCAGACTCTATTCTACAGTAAACAGGTAATCAAATTTCAATCAATAAGCACTTTAGTCTTTACATATGCCATTTGGGATCAGGAAGAAATACGTTATGAATTAACATTTTCCTTTCTGATGAAAGAGTCATTCATTAAGGAAGAAATTGACATGTAGAAACACCATACTCTATTGAAAACACGCCAATAAAAAATAATCACTCTTCTTTCCTAATGGTGATTGGGTTCATGGGGCTAGAAAACCAGTTTTACCAAGAGCATTACATAGTAAAAATCATGAGCCAAATAGTTTGTATTTCTTGTAATTTACAAACACTAATTAAGGAAAAATATTTCAAAGGGTCCAAAACAAGAAAATTCAGAACATGGTATTTGATCAGCAGCCTAACTTTTTCTTTCTGGTTATCCACATATTTTAGTCACATTCACTTACAGTTAGAGAAACTCTGTACATGGTCCTAGTGCTTTCAAACTTCTTTATAAATACGTGATTCATATTGGATAAGCAATCAGAACTAGACATGAATGAGAATAACCTTCATATTTCTATCTCTAGATCATACTGTATAAAAAGAGTAAAGATGGCATTTTCCATCGTTATCTGATAATTTGCCTCATATACATTTGGGGGGGAGGGTTGAGACCGGGTTTCTCTGTAGATTTGGAGCCTGTCCTGGAGCTAGCTCTTGTAGACAAGGCTGATCTTGAACTCACAGAGATCTGCCTGCCTCTGCCTCCTGAGTTCGTGGCTGCCTCATATATCTTTTGTTTTTAACCAAAGGTCAGAATTTCTATTCATATTAAGTATTTAAGAATTTGAAAAAAACACTATTAGAAAAACAAAATTGAATTTTCAGTTAGAAAAAAGTATAAATTAAAAGCATAAACATAGTAACTCTGTATCTAAGAAGACCACAGAGCAAAAGAACAAGTGAAGAAAGTTACAGTGTCACATAACAGGATAAGATGTGGAAAAAACTGATCCAGATGTTCGTAGGAATTCAGGTTCAAGTGATTAAGATTGATATTGGCAGTAGGCGCCTTTGTAAGAAGACTTAGGCAATTCTCAATTTTGGTTTGTCACATAATTTTGTGTGCAATTCCCACAATTATAACAGGATCTGGAAAAATAAAATTTATCCCTACCCTTGCCTTGTAAGTCTCTTAGTGTTCACTTGTGTGGTGAGGAAGAAAAAACGGTGCTACACTTTTACAATAGACGAGCTCAAATGTCCTTAGAGCTGATTTTAAGCATCATGAGATGATGTGATTTATACAGAGAGTAAACGAAGAGTTCATGTCAATTGCCAAGCTAGAATATAGAGTGGTGACACTACTGGGTCTATGTGACATTCATTTCATTAAACTGCTCACATTACCTAGGTAGTCGGGAAAGCCTGTGTTAGTCACGGTAAATCCGTGTCATAAAACCTGACTTTGAAAACAACCCAGAGAAGAGACCAACTTAGATGAGCTTTAGCAGGACACCTGACCTGTGTACACTTGCTTTTTTGTTGTCATCTTCGGAGAGAAGCTGCCACTGTCAGTGGTGCTGGAGCTACTGACATTGAGTAGATGCATTTTGTTCAGGATATGCAAAGATGCAATTCCTTTTGGTTTTAGAAAACTACACCTTGCCTAAGTTAGTTCACTAGTAAGCCTGGTGTAGGATGGATTAAACTATAATAACTGTTAGTTAGTTGAGTTGTTTGTTCCTTGCTTCTACTTCCAAACCTTTACAGAACAATGTGCTCCACTTCCACATCAAGGAAATTTATAAGTAGTTCTCTTAGCATTCTTTAGCAAGGATATTTTAAGTATTTTGACCTGGTACTGAATGATGCTCTGGGGTCATTTGGTTAGAGTCCATGCATTTGCTTTCAAAGGATGCTTGGATTTTTTTTTTTTTTTTGCTTTGAAAAATTTAGGGTCAGGAAGTAAATTTGTGGGAATGTTTTTTGCTGTAGTATCAAGGAGATTGTCTTCAGAACCATTCAGCAGACAATTCATTTCTTCACATTTAATATTATTAAAGAGATAATGTTACTTATACAACAAATCAAATCTCATGCAAATTTTCTGCCCTAGAAATGAGAAGTTAGTTGAGTCTATAGTCATATACAATATTCAGGAAAAGTTCATATTAAGATAACATGCAACAACATTTAATTAAAATAGAGATGATGTCCAATTTCCTTCTAACACAGGTATCTGTCTTTTAAGTTAACATTTAAAAGTGGAGTACTGAAAACTATCAAAAATTTATTGAAAGCTGCATGCAATGCATACATTATCACTAAATAACTCTCTAAAATGATAAAATGTTCATTATTTCCACTCTTATTTACCTTAACAGTACTAATAACAAACTCATTATTATTATTTCTAAAGTAGACGAAGTGTAAATACAAATAAGTTCTAGACACCCACTCTTTACATTTACATCAACAAAACTAATCTATAGACATTTTCAGGGACTGTGTTTTACTTTTAATTTTTTCTCAACAAAGTAAAATAAAGCTTACATCTTTTGTTTTGAAGTCTTGAGTGTAAAGTGACTCCTTTGTGTGATATTTTTAATGAATCTTATTTTCTCATGTAAATTATGTATCTCTCTGGCCAGCCAGCCTTCACCTTATTTCACTAGTAGAACATTTGTTATATCAAAATGCAGGACAAGTCTTAACTAAAGGTTTGTGGTCCTCAACATAACACTTATCTTCCATCCATAGATGATAATGCAGAAAAGTAAGGACCTGCTCCGGAGGCCAAGGGTTCTTTTGGGTGAGGTATGGGACAACAATAGCCCTTCTGACAACTGGTTTGCTCCCAAGAAGTTAAACATGAAAAGTTTACATCTGGATACTGTGAGCAGGGACAAGTGGGGAGGTTACTCAGCTCCTTCTATTTAACAGAATTGATTGTTCACATTTCTCTCATTTGTAACAAGGCCTGACTGATGTTTTGGGGCAACATATCTTATTCATCTATTTTATCCTTTACTAATTTAGGTTTAATGAGGTTATTCTGTATTGGTCTATTTAGCAAAGTAGAATTAGTAGTTATCTGTGCAATAAATGAACTTTTAGCCATCTAAAGTAAAAGGTGTAAAAAAGCTGGGACCAATGAATAATAAAAGAGGAAGAAGATGCCCAACAATAGGAAATAAGAAAATGTGAAAAATTCAAGATCTTGTGTATTGTGAAATTAAAGTAAGAGCAACAGAGCCCTAGTAAAATTGGTTTCTCACAAGGTTTATAACAAGTGGAAATCATGACAATTAATGACCAATTTGAAGATAAATTTCTCCTTGAAGAAGTTAAAATGATTCCCTTATTTATGTCATATAGGAAGTGACATAATCAATATTTTGTATTCATAATCATTAACTACTCTTGATTATTCAGAGACTAATTTTATCCCATATTCATTAGGTTTTGAAATAAGAGAGGTAGTAGTATCTTATGTATTTATTTTTGCATTCATGTCTCAGTTTAAATTTTATCCAGTATCAAATTCTCTATGTCTAGCTAAAATGTTGACACTAATTACTATTCAGCTTAATCTTTACTAACACAAAGTTTGTCCAGTGTCCACACAGAATATGTGGGGATAGGGAATCTCTTTACAGTTCTATTACTGATATTTGATTGTTGCTATTGGAAAGTTGGTAAACATCTGCTTATGTACTGCACTCCTACAGTATATATTACTTCTCACAACTAAATGCTGTATGACTATATTTAGTTATCATTCTTTTCTAAAATCTCAAGTACTGGTTTTATATATGAATTGAGTGGAACTGTATTCTTTGCATACAAAAAAATATTTATTATTTTCTGGTAATATACACTGAAATAATAGATAAATATTTTGTGATTTGAAAACTTAAGGTACTTAGAATGGTTACTATTACTCAAATAAAAAGTAAATAAATCTCAAAAAAACAGGCATTAAAAGACTTTATATTAAGGATTTTCATTTGTGTCGGGCAGTGGTAGAGCATGACTTTAATCCCAGCATTTGGGAGACAGAGAGAGGTAGTTCTCTGAGTTTGAGGCCAGGCTGTCCTAAAGAGGCAGTTCCAGAATGTAGGCTACTCAGAGAAACTCTGTCTCACAAAAAGAAAAAGAAAAGAGGAAAAAAGAATTTTTATTTGTTTTTAATAATTTTCATAACTAATATATTGTAACTTACTGTAGTATTTGTACTTTATTTCTGATTCATATGACATTTTATATTAAATTGGAAAAACAGTCTTTTCTATGATGTATTGTTATTCTGTGTTATAAAACATCTTAAAGTTTCCATTTAAAATACAGCTTTAATATCGATTCAATATACACTCACATTATGTCTAAAAATTTTGATGATCAGGGAAAGGGATGCAATTTAAAATATTTAAGTAAAGTTTCCCTAGGTGTATGCACCATTTCTATATGTCACAAAATTATAAATATGAAGAGCCTAAATTTCCCATGGTGTCAGGAAATACATTCATCCTCGATATAATAAAGAACATCACTGTTTTCAAGATCTAAGATCATTGTATGAGATACATAAACTTAGAAGTCCCCTAGGCAGGGCTGCAAAACAAAATAAGTGAATAAAATTACATTTCAATGTCTCAGAAGCCTCTCTCTGCTACACTGTTAAATGTTACCATTATATGCTATTATGACAATTCTCTCAGTTGCAATATGCATTCTGTATTTTAACACATTTCCTTAATTTTTATCATAGTTATTAAATCTCTAATATAATGTTAGGAATATTTAGTATAAATTATAAATTACTTTTTTTGAATCAACAAA
Organism: Dicrostonyx torquatus; assembly: GCA_028555095.1. Lineage (NCBI taxonomy): Eukaryota > Metazoa > Chordata > Mammalia > Rodentia > Cricetidae > Dicrostonyx > Dicrostonyx torquatus. The sequence goes on from JAQHUG010000196.1 coordinate 1,454,174, forward strand.
AGGGAAATTTACCATTTCCGTATACCATGAAAGGAATGTGGTTTATATTCATGTGTCAGAATGCCATTACACTGATATTTAGAAAAAGTGACATGAAACAATCACTTACAAATGTCCTGTAAAGATTTGCAAGCAGAGATTGTACCATAATAGTGTTTAGGTTGGGCATCATGGCACATTCCTGAAACATAGAACTTGAGAGAAACGGGTATAAGACACAGTAATTTCAAGGTCAGAGCTAGATAGTGATTTGAAGAGTAATAGCCTGGATAGCACAGTTATATGATATAAAGCTAGGTAAATAAATAAATTGATAAATACACCTTTAAAAATTCTCCTACTTATGTTGGCTTCCAACAATGGACTTTATATACAAAGTGAAGATTAATAAATTGAATCAGAGATTTATATAGCCAAAAGTTATTTCAAAGCAGAGGGATGAAGAATTTATCTTTTCTGACTATTTTGTTTTCTCTTTACAATATGTAGAGGTTTTTGCTTATTTTTCTTCCTCACAATCCTCAGCACCAGATATTCTTTGTTTTAGTTAATTGTTCTGACTCACCATCATCCCTTAATTTCAACTGTTATGCTCTGAAGCACAACTTTATTTCTAAACTTATCACAATTACCATTTATTTCAGCTAGATAATTCAACTGTCAGTGCACTATTTAGATATATGGAGGCATTAGCACGTGGCTGCACTCAAATTTGATGCATTGATTTTTATATTGGTTAATCACTTATGAAAATTTCAATATTCAATTTAAGGTATCAACAGCATCACTGATGAGAAACATGAACACTTTCAGGATATACAAATGATATCAGATGAATATATTAAAATCAATGTATATTTTTTATTTTTGTGAAGAAAACATAAAAAAAGATGGCCAGTAAGTAGGTTTTTGAAATAAAAAATTGTACTTATGTAGTTGTTTAATTAAAATGCCTGCTTTATTTACTACATAAACTCTGTGTGAAACACCCTATCAAGGGATCAGCTTGCTCACAAAATAGGCTTTTTTACTCAATTTAGATTTTAATAAAAATCCAAGCATAGTAGCACAAACATGTTCTCTGGCATTGGGAGACTGAGGCACGGAGGCAGTGTGTTTAGGGCCAGCCTGTGCTACACGCAGAATTTCAGGCCAGGCAGTCCTGCACAGTTCAATTCTGCCTCAAAAGAGAGAAGTAATTCTCAGTGAATGTCACTCACTGAGTGCTGCTGCTCCTTAATTGAGCCACTTCCAAGAAATCACTTCCTTCAGGTTATCTTCCTGGTGGGAAGTAAAAATTCTACTTCTCAGACTCTTACAAGGGTATACACAGAACTTTTATGTACAAGCCTGCTTTTAATTGCTACATTCTTTCGGTTTCACCATCTTAACAGTTACAGGTCAAAAAAGACCTCAGCCTGCTGCCTGTTTGGAAGAATTTGTTGTCAATGTTCCCTTTTTTCATTGAACCTGCTTCTCTTATCTGCCCTCCTTGTGGCAGGAAGTTGCTTAGGAGTAAGGATATACAATTAATTTCACTCTGTTGTGCCTAATTTCATTGATTTTAGTTGTTTCTTTCACCTTGGCTTTGTCTTGGGTTTGTCCTGTTGAAAATAACAGGTTCACCTTCTGACTTTTAACAAAGTTTCTTTGTTATATCTATCATACTGGCTCCCTCACCAAATCATAGTACCAAAGTTTTATTATATCTAACTGCAACTTTGATATTTTTCAATCCCATATTGTGACATTTCTTCCTGGTGAAATATTTAGTTTAATATAAAGTCTTAAATATAATTTTTCATTTTCTGCATCTCTGTTTATATTCTACTCAAAGGGATGTTTTGAATTCTACTGAATCCCCCAGTTTGTTCTTAAGTAAGCATAAAAGCTGAAAATGCCATGCTTGTACCCAGTCATATCCATACATACACTTTAATATTATGATTCTGTATACAAAGAAAATACAATCTGATTTTCTATATAATTAAGAATGATAAAAAGTGAACTTTTATTATATTCTACTCTATTAACAGTAGACACATACTCAAGAAAAACATATCTATTTATCTTTTCGACTGTTTCAATTTTAAAACCTAGGAATTAAGTATATTTCTCAAAAGCAAAACATAATTCACAGCATTTTATATTCTCATACATCTTGTACTAAAATTGCACAAGAAATCCATTAAGGCTAGAACCATAAAAAAAAAACACCTATTTCAAGATAAAATTCTAAAGAAAATTACCATTAGAGGGTACAAATGCTACATGTTACATAAGAAAACTTATAAACATCTCAAGATAAATTTTAAAGAAAATTATTTATAGTGCTATTAAAAATCCATCTCTAAGGCCAAAACTCCTGTACCTAAATGAAACATTTATCACAGAAATTTTATAACTGCATGCTCACAGGAAAACACTCTCCTTTTCACCTTCTTTGGGGACCACAAATAAAAATAGACATTTTCTCAAGCCCTCTTTCATCTTTTCTATATTTGTATCTTTGGCATTTGTTTGTTTTTGTCTTGCGGAGGCACAGTTTGCTGACAACTTTCTGACATCGGTCCTATTTTTAAGGAAGGCAGAGCCCCTCCTAAAAGTGATAAACTATTTTTGCTCCTAGTCTTTAAACACTCTCTTCTCTCAAGGATGCAGGCCACAAGTTTAGGAAACAGGTTCCCATTTTTTTCTCAGAGATGTTGATATTTACACTTATGCATCACTTTACTGGTGCTTTCCTGATGTTCCTCCTTTCATATCTACCTAATTCTTCACATTTCTGAATGAAACGAAGAAATTCTCTGAAAAAAATCTTTGTGGCTTTACTTTTATTGCCTCATTGATCATGCTCTGCACTAGTTTATAGACCAATTTTTAAATCATATGTCTACCCATACTTCCTGTTAATCTGAGTGAAATTCTTGACTTCCTTCCTCAAAAAAAAGAAAGAAAGAAAAGAAAGCAGAAAAATAGTTCTGAAAGTACAACAATTGAACATAACGATGACAGGAAAGCAATATAAATACCTACTTGTAAACAGACTGCACTTTTGTTTCCCAGCTACCCAGACTCAGATAATCACACTGAAACTATATTAATTGCAACACTGTTGGCCACTGGCTTAGGCATATTCCTAGCTAGCTGTTACATCTTAAATTAACCAATTTATATTAATCTATGTATTGCCACGAGGCTGGGGCTTACTGTTAATGTTCTAGTACCTTTCTCCTTGCACAGCTACATGGCATCTCCTTGACTCTGCCTACTCTATCTTTATTCAGATTTCCTGCCTGACTTTTCTCTGCTAAGCCATTGGTTTAAACACCTTTATTTAACAACAATTAGCCACCCATACACTGAAGGACATCCCACATCATCTAATTGCCTAAATTGTATTGAAACCCACTCTTGAAAATAAGGAGATCATCATTCTTTTTCTCTATTTTTTGAGTTCTTGCATTCTAGGTTTTCTTTATAATCAGGGGTATCTCTTAAAATAACCAAGGAAATGTAAAAATTATTTACTTCTTAGAACTGACCAGGAATGAAAAGGTGATAGAATATCTAAGGGCCTTAAGAAGCTTAAACATCACTTTACTAAATATTAAGGTTCAAGTGCCTCCCTTCATATATTCATTTTATTTTTATAGTATAACTTTTAACTGACAATCACACCACATTTCTCAATGACCATTTTCCACATAAGAGCAAGCAAGTCCTGCAAGGCTCTTGTTTGCTATTTACTTAACTCACTTGTATTTTTATCATGACAATGTTGCTAATACAAGATGACTGTTCTGTTGTGAAAATAAACAATAAGTTCTGGTATAGGAGGTTCTTCTGTTTATGTGTTGCTTTCATTGGTTGAATAAAGAAACTGCCTTGGCCTTTTGATAGGTCAGAACTTAGATAGGTGGGGAAGACAGAACTGGATGCTGGGAAGAAGGACAGTGTAGCAGACACCATAAAGCTCCTGCCTGAGTCTGAGGCTGGTTAGAATCTTTCCTGGTAAGCCAAGACCTCATAGTGAACACAGATTAATAGAAATGGGTTAGATCAGGATGTGAGAGTTGGCCAAGAGGCTAAATATAATCAGACAGGCAGTAATTTAATTAATACAATTTTTGTGTGGTTATTCCAGAGGCTAAGCTAGCTGAGCGTCGGGACGCAGCCCGCTCCTCCTACAACAAAGTTCTATCTCTACTTGCTATAATTCCACCTGAGTTTGTTGTTGTTTATTTTGTTTTTTTCTGTTCAGTAAAGAATGAATTATATTCTCTGCATATTATCTGAAATGGCTTGCTGACTTCCAAATTGACAAGTTTAGCTAAGCAGTATTTGAAAGGCAACCTCAACTCTCTGGAACTGAATGAGAATCTTCAGTCTTCCATGTTCATCTTTCCATCCTTTTAAAATGGTAATGACTGATTCAGAACTCAAGGGAGTACCACTCAGCTTTCCCTAGAAAGCTATATAAATATGTATGACAGCCACAAATGCACTTTTGTTTTATGTTGATGAATTTTAAGTATTTTGATTAGATAAAAAATAGACACAGAGCTTATAATACATATTCACAGAAGAGAACCAAAGTAGAGTTTGCAAACATGTATTGTAAATTATTTCTGACTAACATTCAATAACCCTCTTATGCAAAGCAAAGCACTGTTGAAAAAGAAAGGAAGTCCCCCAAACAAACACAAACTAATGTGCCTTTGTCATTCTAAGATTAAACAACCAATTACTTCAATGTAAACACAAGATTTTTTTTAAAAGTTATCTTTACCTGAACAGTTTTAGCTTTGCATGAGAATACCTGATGCTGAAATTGAAAACAGTTTAATTTGTTCTGTCGCTACAGAAGTTCTCATCGTTTGTTACGGAAGTTTAGAACACATAACCACTGAGTATATTGATAGAAAAGTGGTCCACATCTGAAAATATTTCCATTAAGGATTTCTTGATGATTGTTGAAGGTTAGAGCATCACTGTTTTTGAGGGTAGGTTATTGGCTATGCTCTATTGGATTGCTCAATCACATATGGGCAGAAATAACCATACTAATAGAATTATCAAAGGAATGAAAATTGGAATACATGGAGGTTTGAGGGAGATGTGTTAAATGAGAGATCTAGGGATGATGAGAGAAATAAATTTTGATATGACCAAGACACATTTTATACATGTATAAACTTTTCAAAGAATAAAAAGAAATATTAGCCAGTAAGTAGAGAGAAGAGTTTCAACCTTGAAAATAAAAACTTCTTTAAAAATCTAAGGGATTGTTTTGTTATATTTATTTTTTCATTTTATATAATATTCACTATTTTTACAAAGAAGAAAGTACCAGTATATACATTTGATAACAGAAAGTTTAGAATTTGACTTCCAAATGAAAAACTACTTAAATTTTGAATGCATATATTTAATATCATGAATTTGATTTTTCTTATAGATTTATATATAGTATACATATTAAAGTTGTGAAATTTTATTATTAAATATGGTAGTATATAATAATTTCAGTACTGGAATAATATTTCATGAATGTATGGTCTTATACTTCAAATATCTTACAGAGTATATTTTTTGAATAATCGAGATTAGAGTTCTCAAATTTCATTTTTCTAAAAGAATTCTAGAAAAGAAAAATAAATAAGTATATATAATAACTATATAAAATAAACATCAAAATAAGCAGGCATGCGGCATATCAAAAATTTACCTAATTAGCCTTGGCTTTACTAGAACACTTTCTGTAAAGTAGGGTGACAGTCTCAATGGAATGCTAGGATTAAAGGCATCTGGGCATGGTGATGTTCTTAATCTCAACACTCTAGAGGCAGAGGTAAGGAGATCTCATTGATCCTGCCTGATCTACATAGCAACTCTCAGGCTAGCTGGCAGTCAGGACTATACATTGTGAGTTTCTGTCAAATAATAATAACAGCAACAACAGCAACAATAATTATTATGTAACCATTCTCTAGTCTTTGAACTAGGGAATGATAGAGAATATGCCAGATCATTTAAAAATTAAATTTGTTAAACTTCTTTTGTCTATTATAAGAGCATTTATATTGTTAATGAATGAAAGAATTATAAAGGCATATTATGTTTTTGTTATCCAATCAAAGTGGGAAAAATAGGTACCATTTTATTTCAACTTAAATAAATGGCACATAAAAGAAGATAAGTGAATTGGTCTACTGAAAAGAATTTTAACATGAAATTATTGTTAAATTGAATGCACATTTTACTTTTAGTTTTCTAGAATAGAACCAAATTGAAGTTTATATCAGGAAAGATATGTTAGAATAAGAATTTAGCCATTTACTAAATTACTATATTGTACTCTGTGAGTCGTTAGCTTAAAAGTTTTTTTATTGAATTAATCTGTGCTGTCACAGGGATCACTTTACATTTAATAATTCTTAGACTATTCTGTGTAGTATCAAGCACTTTAAAATTGTTGAGAGTTATCTCACAAAAGGACACTTCTTGATTTTTTTTAGGTTGTTTTAACTCCAGGAGAGAACTACCGAAGAAGCAGAAAAATTATTTCAAAATTTCACATGGCCACATTGCAGCCTTGGCTTTGGAAGCAATAATATCACATGTACATCTTCATATTTGCATGTAAAATCACCATCTACCAGTTGAAAAGTTTTCTTGTATATGAGGAAGAGTTGTACCTCTTAGACATTCATTGTTGCAAAACTCAACCTTTAAGCACTGAATTTCCAACATACTGCCTCATTACTTTTTTTTCCACTTTACTGACTGTCACTAGTCACCAAAATAAATGTTGTACTTCCCAGGTTGTGAATAGGTAACTCCATTAGTTTTAAGCTAATTTTCCTGTTTTTAGTGTAGTCATATTTTAACGTGAGTGTAGTGTGTATTATATAATCAGAAAGTATGTATCAACTTTTAATGAATGTATAATTCCCCCATGTATGAATTACTTATCATTGTTGAAAAGTTCTGAGCATAAATTCTAATATCTATAAGATATATATAAAATTATATATATATTGGTTTTTCGAGACATGGTTTCTCTGTGGCTTTGGAGCCTCTCCATAATGGACTTTTATTAAACAGATGTTTTTAACACTAGTCTTTTTTTTATTACCTTTGATGAACAGGTAAATGTTATGTTTTCCTATAGAGGATGTCTTAGTTTGGGTTTCTATCACTGGGATGGAGCATAATGACTAATGAGAAGCACGTTAGTGAAAAATGAGCTTTTTTATCTTATATTTTCACGTTACTGTTCCTCATGGAATTAAGTCAGAACAGGAACTTAAACAGGGCAAAAGGCTTGAACCAGGAGGTTTGCTCACCATTGCTTTATTATCTGTTTCTTGTAGAATTCGGGACACACAGCCCATTGATGGCACCACCAAGGGTGGACCTGGCTCTTCCCCATCAATTACTAATTAAGAAAATGCCCCACAATGAGATCTTAAGGCAACATTTTTAATTCAGGATTTCTTCCTTCAGTAAATTTTAGTGTGTCAAGATGATAAAAAAACTATAGGAAACAAAAATAAAAATATTTAATGTAGCATGCTACTATTTCTGCTCCTATTGCTGATACTACTAAAAGCACCAAACACTGCCATGGCCCATAGATGTGAGTATGTTCCTTTTTGATTACAGGTCAGAGAGTTTGGGGGTACTCGTGCTTTCTCAAATCTACAAACAAAAGATCCTGACCTAGGATGTGGATAATTAGTATGTTGAGTATAGTGGTGGATCCTCTCCATTTTGATGAAAGGTCAGATTCAAGTCTAATACTTCTCCCTCAAGGAGCTTGGCAGGAGGTTCCAGGGAGTGGCTGACTGCAGGATATTTGGTCTCTTCTTTATATCAATGTTAATGAAGTCTGTTGCCTCTCCCTCCCCATTTGGAGTGAAGTATATATGCATGTGGAAAATAAACACAATATTCCCTGAATTTCCCTCATGGTGCTGTTCTGTGTTTCTGTCTCCCAATGCTGTTCTGTGTTTCTGTCTTTTATTTCTCTCATATCTCTGTTCCTTTTGCATAATAATTGTAATCCTCACACTCCTACATTGGAACACATACATTCCATCCAGGCTGAACCCTGACAACACACACACACACACACAGTTATTTTCTGTTCATTCTTCCAAATCTGCTAAAACTGTTTTCAGAAACTTCTGCAAAATTCTCAGTTATCTGTTCTCTAGTGCTCTAGGCATACCCACATTATCACTTGTCATTCCACCACATAACCATTATATACTCTTGTTTTGTTTGGTCGAACATATTATTCAAAAATGAATTTTATTTTAACATAATTGTTTGCTAGCTTTACTCAAATGTCTATTCTTTTACACTGAGACTTTGAAGTCAAGATCTTATGAGATTTTCATAAATTTATGGGCATATAAGTTTTTTAAATCCTCATTACTTTGAACCCTTATATGTGAGTTTGCTAGAAACTAATAATTAAAACCAATCAACCTCTAAAGAGATTAACTCAGGAAAAGCATGGAAAAATAGTTTTAAATGTATATCATTCTAATCCTGACAGTTTTTATAAGTCCTGTTTTCTCTATTAAATAAGAGTTTAAATCCTGTATTTCTTTTTATCTTTATTTCAATAACTGTGATCTGATATTAAAATCCTTTTCTGCTTTATTCCAAATTAGAATGTGTAGAAACAAGAAAAAGATCTTGTCAAGAGAACATGTTTATAGCCATTGAACAGAGTTTATATAACCCTTTTATATAGTTTCTGAAGCCCATCTGAAGAAAAAAAATTGATTATGTGTGATGGCATAGTATATCTCCTTGGAGAAATAGCTATTCCACTGCCATTCATAGAAGGCAAGATCTATCCTGATACTCACTGGGTCAGCCACAAAACGTGTTTGTGTGTGTGTGTGTGTGTGTGTGTGTGATGTCTGTGTGGTTGTGTGTCTGTGTGTATTAATGTATATGTGGTGTGTGCTTGTATGTGTATGGTATGTGTGTGAGAGGCAACTAGTAGATGATTAGAAATGAAGGCTAGTAGATGTGTAGAAATAACTTTACAAGTAGGAATTAAAGATTTAACCTTGTCTAATATCTGTTCTATGAAGACAATGGAAAGAAGAAAGCATGAACCTGACAGTCCTGCAGAAAAAGAAAAGATGATTCTGCACAACAGGACATTAGTGTTCCGTGTAATAAAATATAGATGTTATTATTAAAACCATCTTTCCCCAAGATGCTGACTTTTAAGAAGAGTGTAAGTATTATTTGTTGTAATGTTTGAATAGTTAAGGATATAAAAGTGAATCACATCAACTACCAATCGTTCATAAATATTGCTTTTATCTTTTTGTATTTTTTTCTTTGAGCCAGTCTCATTAAATAGCCTGTGACTCACTTGCCTTGTACTTGAGTTGACCACCTTGCATCTGATTCCTAAGATTAGAGATTATAAGAATTCACCACCACACCTTGTTAAGTTCTGTTGTAATATCAATGTAAGTATTTTATGTTTAGTTTTCTTCTTTCACTTGTTATCCACCCTGTATTGGATTCTGACTGAAATTTGGAGTATGTAATACGACCTAAGTATTGTTAAATTTTTGTTTTGGCCATTGATGTATTTATTTTTCTTTAATCTAAATTTATCAGAATTAGAACTTTAAAGTGACAAATGCCATTCTACAGAAGTGATAACACAGCCTTGAATAGGTCCTTTGGGGACCAAGACAAAAGAACATGGAAAATATCTAATTTTCTTTCAAAAAATTCTAAAAGCAAAGGAGATGATTACACCAAAGCATAGTCTTTTAGGCTATGAGAAACTAACTTTGAACTAAACAGTAGGAATTTTCCTTTATTTTCATTTATGGTATCAGTTTATTTTAATTCAACTGTATTAGTTTATTGCCAGGATGTATGACTATGCTGTGTGTGCCCCATATCTGCAGAATACAGAGAGGGGAGGGTGTTTATCCGCTTGAAACTGCAGAGAGTTTTGAGACACCATATTGGTGCTGGGAACCATGTCTCACTCCTCTATCACAGTAGTTAATGTCTTAACTATTGTGTTATCTTTCTAAAATGCTAATGACCATCCTAAAGGTTAGGTTAAAATAGAATATTAGTGGAAACAACAAATCTACATAAATAGAAGATATAATATATTTGACAATAATCATACTATATCTGCACACAGCTCACATCTCTGAAAATATTTTCTACATCATACTACTTTTATAATTTGCTGGTATTTTTTGGTATCTGCTGTGATCCTGAAAGATGCAGTACTTCTTTTTCTATTGTTAAAAGAAAAATTTACATTTATTCCCCTTGTTCCCGGCCCTCCCGCTCCCCCACT
>JAQHUG010000196.1:1518197-1529612 GCA_028555095.1 Dicrostonyx torquatus
CATTGTTGAATAGATGAGCCTCTTGTACAGCAGATGAATAAGTAGATGTCTGTGTAAATATGAGTAATAAGTATGTGAGCTATTAAAAAGAGTCTTTGAAATCATTTAAGTCAGAGAAACCACTAGAGTAAGCCTAGAAATAATCTTCCTAACATATTGCTTGTATAACAGTCTAATTTTAATTAAAATATAATGATATATGTAACATGCAAGTATTCTTCTCTTGCCTCCAAATTGCAAGAATTTTTCCAAGGGATCGATAAATAATTTTGTTTCACATCTGTATATCTATCCAACTCTTGTTTCTATTTTATTATGCCCTAGTCTTATCTACAATTTTACCTCTTTTACTTTCTTTATTTATGATTCTATTCCTTTTGTCTATTCCCATTCCATTTTTGCCCACTTAATTCCAAACTTCATCTAACATCCACCATATATTTTTTCTATTTTCCATACTTCTGTCAAATTTATAAAACACTCCCAATGCTTTTTTTTCCGTACTGACATTTCTATTTGTCATTTGTGTTTATTTATCTACTTGGTATTTCTCACTCAAGTTAGACTATATATGAGACTTCGTATCTCTAAACAATTTTCTTAGGTGTCACAAGAGTTGATTAATATATTATTTCATATGTACTGTCATGGAATAAACATTTTTTTCTAGTAATTATTTGTTGCTAGTATTACTTTTTGTTATTTGTTTGTTTGATTATTTATTCATTTATTTGGCCTCTTACATCTTATTATTCTGTAAGAGTAATAATGTCCATAGATCTTGACACACATATATGTGTGCTATACGACATATATATATATATACATATATATACATATATATATAGCTGAGCTATATGACAAGAGCATTAGACAGTTATGAAAATTAATAACTGATGGAGGTGAGAAATTGTTCAGTAGGTGAAGTTATTTTGTTTGTTTGCTTTTTTTTTTTGAGACAAGTTTTGTTTGTAGCTCTAGTGCCTGGAACTAGCTCTTGTAAACAAGGCTGGCCTCAAACTCACAGGGACCCGTCTGCCTCTGCCTCCTGAGTGCTGGGATTAAAGGCGTGCACATGAAGTTCTTGTTCATGCAAGGACAAGAGCTCAAGTTCAGATCCCCAGAACCCATAAAAAACATAGAGCACAATGGCAAAAATTTATAACACAACACTGTGATGGCAGAGACAAGCTGACATGTGGGACTTGTTGGGCATCAAGTCTCATTCTGCTAATTCTAAAATCACTGAATGACCCTGTTTCAAATTAATAAAAATTGTAAATAACAAAAGGAGACACCCAAAATTGCTCCATATATCTAACCTCGTATGTTCATGCACACACATAAACTTGACATCTACATACAGCATCTCATAATTTGCAGTAGAATTTACTTCAAAAAGTCATGTCACTTTGTATAGCATAAAAATGGTTTTACATTATATATATATTTTAAAATCTTAGAAAAATAAAAAATGTTTTTAGTTAGTTGAGCCCTAAATTCAAATAAAACTATTATTAATTTTTTGACTTGTTTACTTTGTTAAGATGTAGCATATGCCTACACATGAGAAATTTTCAAAGATGCTGAAATTATGTTTTCATACCACTAATCATGAATATGTCTTTAATGTGATCAATTAAGTGGAGTCATGACTGGAATTTATTGTAAAGTTTAGCCTTATCCAATTTTTTCAATTCATTCAATCCTCTTTTATAATTTCTAGACTCATTCTGTTCAGTGCCACTGCAGCTGATTGGGCAGTAAAACAAGAACTATGGCTTCAAAACACAGCTGGAGCCAATGTCGTTCTTAAGCCAGCTGGCATGGGCCACCTTGGAGAAAGCAGCTGACTTCTGATTTGACAGAACACACATTCCAATGTGTGCTGCTTGTAATTCATTCACCATTGCCCAAACAAATTAGTCTGGAAGAGAAATGTATCAGCTATTAAAAGGAGATTGATTGATAGATGGGTGCATCTCTCCCTCCTGCTGGTGATACACATTGTAGTCCTGAAGCTATTAGCAACTTGGTTCCCACCACTTTCCATGCTTACATTTCCAAAGGAAGAGAACACATTTGGAAAGTTCAAGGAGGAGTGTATGGAACATTGGGCTTCATCTATTTGTTCTATCACCTGTCTATCCATCTGTCAACTTCTTCTGACAGTTTCCAGAGCTCTGCCATTTAGCTCTATCATACTTTTGTTACCTATCTTTATGCATCTATCTCTTCATTTGTCATATAACATCATACTCTTCTTTTCTATTTTTTTTCTAGAGACAGGGTTTCTCTGTAGCTTTGGAGCCTGTCCTGGAACTAGTTCTTGTAGACTAGGCTGGCCTCGAACTCACAAAGATCCACCTCTCTGCCTCCAGAGTGCTGGGATTAAAGGCATGCACCACCACTGCCCAGCCAACATCATACTCTTTAATATCAAAGATATAATTTATTCAACTACTATGTAAGTTCTCCAGGAAAACAACAGCATCAATGAAAAACCTTGTTTCATGAAGCAGTGAGTTTTCTAATTGTACGTAACTAATGCTCAGATAGTTATACGTTTTATATATGTTAAAAGTTTTTTTTTTTATAATCTTCTTTTATTGAACATGGCTTTACTCTCAAGAAGAGTTTAATACAAGATGGCCACCCCTCCCATTTGAAAGATCTCCAAAGTTCACAAGAGAGCCAATCTATTTCCTTAAAGCTTTTTTTAAAAAAAATCTTTTCCAAAATAGTTCCATTTTTAAAGAATGCAACAATTTTTTTTTCTAATTCCAGGATACTGTGACTCTCCTTTATACCCAGGCCTATACTGTATTTCCTATTTAAATTACTAAGCCAGTTTTTTTTAAATTATTATAAAACTAAACCTTCTTTTAGACTAATTTCTTGATTTATGGCAGTAATATAAATTGACTTAATCACTGAAAATCATCCTTTTTAAGAAATATTTCTATTGTTTCTTTTTTTTTTTTGGTTTCTGGAGACATGGTTGCTCTGTAGCTTTAGATTTGGTCCTAGAACTAGCTCTTGTAAACTAGCATGATTGATGCCTCAGAAATAATAATGTTTTGGAGTGATATGGTTTCATGAAAATATAGCTTGACTCCAAAAAAACTGAACTTATGGTAGATAACATAGCAAAGTATATAGGACCCATTGAGTTCCTTTAAAACCTTGTGCTTAACCTACTATCAAACTGTGTATTCAGTCTGTTCAGGTTTAACCTGACTTTAAGAGAAGATTGCAACCAACCTTAATTTGCCCTGTATTTCTTGAGCAATCAGCTTTTACAAACTAAGCTAATAAATTATGTACTCTTCTATACCCTTGACACAGAGTTTTGCATGTTTATATGTTTAAATAAAAAGCGAATGGAATACGTTGTTAAGTGATAAATAGATTTATCCACATAATAATTCACATTAAAATTCAACATTTTCATCATACTTGAAATTCAGTCTTTCAACAAGGGTTGTATAGTGTGTCAATCAAATAGTTTTATATATGATATCATGTTTCTGAAGGAAAATCATGAAAATATTATCTCAGATCAAAATTATTCCATTGTGGTGTTAACAAGTGTGGTTGAGATGAGCAGCTTGCTTCCCACCGGACAGAAGCACAGTTAGGAGGAAAACGTCTGTGCTAGCTAACTGTCCATTTCTCATTTTCTTGTTGCCAAGTCTCCAAAGTCAGAAGACACCTTCTCTCCTAGATGTCTTTTCTATAAATGTCTGCAGACATTCAGCCAGAATTGTAGTGCCCCAAGGTCCAGGGCATCTCACAATCTAATCTTGTTCACAATAAGGATTAACCTTCACAGGCGTCATCAAAATCAACCTTATTTAAGTGAAAATATCTACATAAAATCTGCCTATTCTCCATTATCTATGCACTGATCTTTCATTACTGAATGGACTGAACAGGCAGCAGAAGAAATGAGAAAATATGTTAGTACGCAAAGGATTTTTATCCTATAGAATCAGTTTTTAAGTGTGAGTTATCTTACCTTTTTCTCATGCTAAGAAATCCACCTATATATTTTATTGATCTTTTATCCTCCATTTATTTTTTAATTTATTTTAAACAACCCATCAAAAGGAAAGGCAACATATTAATCACTATGCAAGAAGTAATTTAGATCATTTCCTCAGGGTTTCATTGTTTTTCCTTAACAATATAGGAAACTATATGTGATATCGTTACATTTTCCACTTAGGAAAAAAATTTATCTTTGCCACTTACTTTCAATATTCCACTAGGAAATGTTGGTAACCCATGGTTTTCTGTGAAAATAAGGAAGATTTAAAGGTTGATTTACAACAAATTGGCTCAGTATCTGAACTAATTGCTTCAATGATCTGAAAGAGTTACAAGAGACTTAATAATTTATCCTGACCCTATTGAAACTGTAGTACTAGGAATTGTTTTCGTTCCTCTGTTAGAGTTTTTCAAATATTCTTGGTGTGACATAGTGTAATGGTAAAATAAAAATGTTGTGGACCGCTGAGTGGCTGCAGCAGCAGAAAAGCAGCAGTTTCCCAAGTATTGGAAGTGGGAGGAGAATCCCTAGAGCAGCCAGTTCCAGGCAGGGATGGTTCAGTTCTCTGAATGACTGCAGTGGGCCATAGGTCCCAGGCAGGAACCCCTGAGGTAGGTGAGAGACCTCCATGTCTCAAGAGGAGAGACAGAGAGATGGGCACACTATGAGACCATTTCACAGGTCTCCAAAGGTGGCTGGTCCCAGGCAGGGAGCCACACGGCAGGAGGGATGAGGGGGGCAGAGGCATGAATAGGCACACCATGCAGAGTGAAGTTGGATATTTATTTAGTGGGTTATGGAAGTGAAAGAGGGAGGGGGAAGGAGAAGAAGTGAAAGAGCAGAGAAAAACAGAGAGTAAGACTGAGAAAGAGGGGGAAGGGGAAAATGGGAAGAGAAGAGAGAGACAGAGAGAGACAGAGAGAGACTGGTGGTGGGGAGAATGGAGCAAGGTAGAAGCTGCCTCTTCATGGGAGAAGTGGAAAAGAGAAAGGAATCAGGCTGGAAGCTGAAGATCAGCTTGCCTCCCTGAGGGGAGGAGTGGGCATGACTTGTTTCTTAAAGGTACAGAGCAGATTGTTGCACATAGACCATAAAGTTTCTGGTGGAAAGATCAATTAGATGTGTGTTTGAATTACCGGAATGAATGCCAACTTTCTCCTACAGCATGATTGGAAGACCGGAGAAACTTTGGTGTTTATTTTCCTGTAAAAAGACAAATCGATTTTAACCAGTCAGAGAATAGTTTGATCTGAAACCATTACAATCTCTTTACCAGAGAATGTTCAGAGGCATATAACACAGGATTCTTAGGGATCACAGTTTCTTAAAACACCATTTTGGAATCTCATTGTTGTTTTTGATTTGCATTTCTCTGATAACTAAGGATGTTGAGAATTTTCTTAAGTATCTTTCAGCCATTTTAGATACCTCTGTTGGAAGTTCTCTGTTTAGGTCTGTACTCCATTTTTTTATTGGATTATTTGTTCTTTTGATGACAAATTTCTTGAGTTCTTTGTATATTTTAGACCTCTGTCTCATGTGGTGTTGTTGAGAGAATATGGGGTAAAAGGAACACTTCTGCATTGCTGGTAGGAGTGCAAACTGGTACAGCCACTTCAGATACCAATGTGGCAATTTCTCACAAAATTTGGAAAAAACCTTCCTCAAAACCCAGCAATACTACTTTTAGGTATATATCCAAGGGATGCTCAACCAGGCCACAAGGACATGTGCTCAACTTTGTTCATAGTAGCATTGTTTGTCATAGCTAGAACCTGGAAACAACCTAAATATCCCTCAACAGAAGAATGGATAAGGAAAATGTGGTACATTCACACTATGGAGTACTACACAGCAGAAAAAAATAACGACATTTTGAAATTTGCAGGCAAATGGATGGAGCTAGAAAGCATCATTTTGAGTGAGGTAACCCAGACCCAGGAAGACAAGTATCACATGTACTCAATCATAAATGGTTTTTAAACATAAGGCAAAGAAAACCAGCCTACAAATCACAATCCCAGATAACCTAGACAACGATGAGCGCTCTAAGAGAGACATACATAGATATAATCTATATGGGCAGTAGAAAAGACAAGATCTCCTAAGTAAATTGAAAATATGGGGACTTTGAAAAGGATTGAAGAGGAGGCAAAAAGCAGGGAGGAGAGCAGAGAAAAATGTACAGCTCAATAAATTTTTCCTTTCTTTTTCTTAAAAAGAAACACCATTTTGTCCACTAAACAAAAATTCACAATACCTTGCATCATGGCCTTAAGTTCCCTAAGATCACAATGCATTTTGCAGTAGTCAAATAATCAACGCAAACAAAGCTTAATATTTTTACATATAACAGTAAAATCAGTGTTTTCCTAATGAATGTGCTATTAGTTTTATTAATTTGTTTGCTTGTTTATTTATTGCTGATACTTTCAGAAATTTCCCAGCAGTTAAATGAGAGAACCCATGCAAATGTGGGCCCTCACACATCACAAATCCAAAAATGATAACTCAAATTCATTTTTACCTATGTGTTCTAAGTGGAAGGTAGAAAAATGTGCACCAATCTATCTTTTTATTTAAAAGCAATATACAGAGAGACCTTTTGAACTTAATGTAATATTACTGTCCTTTTTCACTACTGTGTGAATTTTTTTTCTCTATCATGAAACATCCTCAGTAATCGATGAGGAAAATTATCTATAATTAAAGAGTACAGTTGTCTGGTAAATAGCTCATGCCAAGCATATAGAAATGGAGTATGAATTCATTATGAGCATAGCATCTGACCATAGTGAAGGCTAATCTTATCTAGCCTGTGAAATTACACAGGTGCTCATAAAGATTAATCAATCAGTATGTACTGCTCAAATATCTCACAACAAATAAAGCTTGATATTTTCACATAAAACAGTATGATCAGTACTTTTATAATGAACTTGGTATTGCTTTTATACATTATTTAAAATACAAGAACTAGTTCCAGAACAGCTAGATCTGTTAATAGAAACCCTTTCTCAAATTAACAAAACAAAGTGGGGGGGAATGGAAGGAGGAGAATTAAGCCTCTGTTTCTGATTTATTTGGGAGCAAGATTGCAAGTCCTCAAAAGAGCTAAGAGCTATAGAGAGAAAAAAACTTGATATTAGCTAAAGATACTAGCAGAATCATTCATTTCTAAGGCACTGAACACATTTCCAAAGTGCTAAAATATTTTGTGAACTAACAATAGAATAATATATAATAAAGACACAATTGTCAATAATACCAGAATTTAACATTATGAACAAGCTTAATAATAAAATTTATACTAGATAATATTATATATACATGTAAGTATCTTCATGTTTCCTTATGTAAGTTTCACAGAGATAATCAATGGCCCACATAATTGTCTCTAAGTACTATGATCTGCTATTCAATAAAAACTTCCCAAAATATCCTTAGACATTTTATTTCTCTTTGTGCTTAAGTAGCAAATAAGGAGCCTGGTGTAAGTTGAATGTAGCATGCAGAATGTAGCTTGACCCAACCTGCAGGTCCAGTTATTCAGGGTCTGAAGAGATTCTACCTGAAAATCATGAACGAGAGAAAGGAAGAAGACCAAGCAGCATTCACTTGTCCTTTATTAGGGAACAATACCAGTATATATAGCCCCAAAATGGAGAGCTAGGCTTGGGGTGGGGGGTGGGGACTTAGGGCAGTAAGCAGGAAATGGGAGTAATAAAATCGCTAGCTAGCACACCTGTGTAAAGGGAAACATTCTTTTGTGGATAGCTAAGTTTGGAAGAGAGGCTCTCTGAAAACAACCTTAAAACAATGGTTTCCATATCTTTGTTAGCTTCCTAGAATCAATATCCCTAGCTGGCTCTGTTAAACATTCTAAATCAAAGGTCTTTGCTAACCCCCTGTAATACTTTATTATTAGGGCAAAGGTCCCTGAAAATTTGAGATCAGATATATTTTATAGCTTTATTTTTCAAAATGTCAAACATATAACATTACACATTGTGTTTATGATGAAATTCTAAAAATTCATTTGTTTAGAAATTGTGGAATAGTTTTTCCACAGACCCCAGTTTGTTAGTAGGTAAAATATCCACCACGTTATTGGGCAATATTATCACATATTTTCTCATTTATCGTTTAGTACTTAAGAACTGAGAATAATAGCTATTGGTTGATCCTTACCCTCGATATCGGAATAAAATATTTAAAGCCCTGCTAGAGATCTTCCAAAACAAAGTTCAAATAAACCAAAAAAAAGGTGCCTTTAATAAATATAGAAAATTAAAATCTAGTCATAAATGTTGGTTATTATTTTAGCAATTCAAAGGTTATTTCAAGTATAGAAAAAAACCTAAAGAAGTGGTGTTAGGTATTTTTCTTGCCATAGAAATAAAAAAAAGTGGTAATATTTTATTTTTCTTTTATGAATTGATCTAGACCCATCTTGAACTTATTTATATGACTTCTCTTTTAGTACTGAATTGGCAGTTTGTTGCTTTATTTCAGCCACTCTTTTGCGTAATGAAATTCTTTTGCATTGCCTATAGGCTAGGCTTATATTTAATTTCAATGCATTGGCTTAGGTTTTAAATGAGTTGCTCCTTCAAGCAGCAGATATAATTTTTTCTTCTTCATTTTTCTGCAAGATCTCACATGTTGACCTATTTTTTTTTCTGAGACATTGTAAGTTCTTAAGAAATGAAGCTTAAGCATGCAATTAGGGGCAGTGAAGTACAAAATTGCTCATGCAAGAAATAACATGATTTTCCTTGTGCATCAAAAAATAAGGGATTTGTGCTGTCCAATCATGAGCTACACAGTATGATAAGGGCATAGAGCCATGCACAACCTATCATTACTTTTTAACAAATGCAGGAGACAGTTTGGTACCCACAATTACAAACTCATAAACATCTCTTTGCTAATGTTCCTCTCTGCTCACTGCACTCATGCTTTACTCTGCTATATGATATGCTTCTGTCTTTTTGTCTAGGCAGATTTTATATACAAGAAAGAAATTTGAAAAACGGCTGATTTGAAGTAGAAAAATTGACTTAATTTTTCAGTCATCCTGTTCAAAACCAATGGTTATAAAAGAAATAATTTGGCACAGAACTATTAAACGCTTTTCAGTCTTCCTTTCCTGAGATATGTCTGTTGTCCATCAAACTGAAGAACTATAACAGGATAGAGCATATTTCTGCTGCTAACATTATTTTTTCCACACTAAGCAGCTGCATTCTCAATTGTTATTCATTTAAACTCATCAATATACACTGTTCTCTATATAAGAGAAAGCAAATTGGATTTGGAAATTAAATTAATTACTGTAAGCATTTTATATACATCTTGTTATTAGAAATTCAGCACCTCAGAATGGTCTGTGTATGGTTTGTCCTTCATGCCTTAAGCAAATTTTCTCTGCTTCACGTGCACATCTATTCCTGATTCCTCCTATTGGGTTTTCATCTCCAGGATCCCAGAGATTTCTTTTCAATTTTAAAATCCTATGAAATCATTTTCTCCATTGCCTTTATACAACAGAAACATACCTTATTATCTTTTACTAGTAATGATGGGATGTTACAGATTGTACAGAGCACTATATCACCATATACTCTTTAATTATTTCACTACATTTATGAGTTATTCATGCTTTATGATTGTCTTAGTCATCTTTCATCCCTGTGAAATACTAGCAGGGACAAACAACTTAAAGAAGAAAAGAAGTATTTTACTTGAAAGATATCAGACCTGGTTATCTAAACCCATAAAGTTTAGTCATGTAAAAATTCTGAAACATGACATAAGGGTGGAAAGAAGAAATGATATTCATATCAAGAAATGCAGGAAAATAAAGGAGAACAGAAAGAGCCATGAACACCAAACACCATTGAAAGAAGTGCCCTCAGTCACTAAATTCATCTAGCCAGACTATCTTTTAATTTCTCTCTCCTCTGTTGGCAGAGGCTGTTCATTCATTCTTGGCTATCCAAATCCAAAATAGATGCACAGAAGCTATATTATTTACAATAATATTTGACCAGTAGCTTAGGAATCTTTCTAGATATCTTTTATATATTAATGTAACCCAATTTTATTAATCTGTGCATCATCACGAGCTTGCGATCTATCAGCAAAGTTCTAATATCTGTCTCCTCTGGTGGTTACATGGCTTCTGACTGACTTTGCTTGCTTTCTTCCAGCATTCAGTTTAGTTTTACCACTTAAGTTTACTCTGCCCTATCACTGGAAAAAGCAGCTTTTTTATTCATTAACCAGTAAAAGAATCACATATACAGAAGGACTACCCACATCAACTCCCCTTTCCTGTCTAAATAAAAAGGAAAGTTTTAACTTTAACATACTAAAATTACATATAACAAAACAGTTATCCAGCAAGATTTGCAGTAACAATATTTATATCTATTTTATTTTTTATCACAATTGAGAAAAACTGTAGCTATATATTCTTCAACTCTATCAAAGACTCTAGAAGAATATAATATTACCTAAGTAAACAGGAAATACATTGTAGACAACTTCAAAAACTCCAGAAAAGACAGAGACATCTCCTGGACAGCCACCCAAAGTTCTTCTGTAACATTGGGGCACCCATTGTATTTCTACAGGTCCATAGTATCCAGCAGAATTTCCATGAAGCAGGCAATATCAAAGACCATTCCACCTATATTGGCAATTTGCCAATCACTTTCTGCTGTGTTCTGCAGAATGTCTGGCAGATTCTTTCATAAAGCAGGAATTATGAAGGACCATTTAACCTTTAGGCAAGTTCAGTAGTCATATTTCTGTGAGTCCTACATGTCTAGTTCATACAGCATAACATGAAGCAGTCCAAGCAAGAACAGTTTCTTGCCCCAAAGGCTAACTTTTAGATGCCCATCATCCTCTTGAGGTAATTGATGTTGTCAGGAGCAGACATGATTCATTGTTGATAAAATCTAAATTCTTAAAGCATTTTAAATGCCATATTCTGTACTCTTTGAAATATCTGAATAATATCTATCCATCTGAAAATCATCTAGAAAACCTAACCAAGATTTCTACAAGCTTGGCTATGATAGATGATTACAAACCAATATTTCTTAATTATACATTGCATTTTTAAATGAGCCACACAAACACAATATCTTAATCAAGAGCATATATGATATATAATAAAGAGTATATATATATATATATATATATATATATATATATAATAGAGAATATATGTATTTGATATATATAACAAAATTGACCTTAAATTCACTAAATATCACCTTAATATCCCTAAACCTAGATCCATACCATTGCAAAGTATTCATCTCTACAGCATATTCTCCTTTAAA
>JAQHUG010000196.1:1530487-1549471 GCA_028555095.1 Dicrostonyx torquatus
CCATGCTTAACTCTGTTCTTTTATGTCTAACACTGTTTTCCAAGCTTTCACAGATTTTACATGGTGAAGATGGATGCTAAAAAGTAATCCCGCACTCGCTCTATTATAAAAATTATAAAAGTAATCACACACTAGCTTTATTATATTGAACATAATAAAAGGATATTTATTTAGAAGTAGACTCACAGATCACAGTCCTCTGCATGAATGGGAAACAGGAACCAAATCCAGCAATCAGGAGAGAGAGCATGCAAGCCTTTTGGCTGCATTTATAATATAAGTGATGATGTCCAAGTGGGCTGGTAACTTAAAGGCTCTTGACTGAAAGAGTTCCCACAGCACTCCTTCGAATCATGTTCCAAATTATGAATTCATCAATGATTCAATGATCAAACTACATCATACCGGCTTCAATTAAACCTAAGATATATGATCCTCTTGAAGGGCAATTCACTTCCAAATTACAATGTTTTTTTTAATAAATAAATAAAGAAATTGTTATAATATTTATGAAAAACAAGGGCACAATTAAAGATCACTTGACAACAACATCTTTCTCCTTCAGCAGTTAAATGGTGTCTCTAGTATTATACTCTGCCTACTCTCCGTCTCTATCTCTGTTCTGATTTTCCAATTACTTTACTCTGCTAAGCCATTGTTCAAAATGATTTCATTATTAACCAATGGTAATAAAACATATTCACAGCATGCAGAAGGGACTCCCACATCATATCAGTTTCCAATATATTTATACTACATTATTATATTTTATTATACATTGTTGATAAAATTATTTCTATAGAAGTAAAATTAATTGTGTCTTAGATACATCAGAATAATTTAAAATGGGTTTCTCTCTCCAAATTGTGAAAATTTGTCTTTATAAAAATGTCTTGGGTTAGTATTTAGATTTTTCTGTGCTAGAAAAACTTTTAGTATCACAGTGAAGCTTTTAAGAACATGATACTTGGGATTGGGGACATGGGTCAACTGTAAAGTACTATAATTATAGTGATTCTAATCCCAGCAAAGAAGAGGATGAGAAATGAATGTTGGCCACCCACCATGGCAGAGGTAGTGAGCTGCAGGCCAATAAGAAACCCTGCCTCTAAAAACCAGGTCTGGAGAATGAAGGTATAAATGCTCCTTGGTTGTCCATAAGCATCCCCACCACGCGTAAGGACAAACACACACACACACACACACACACACACACACACACATAGCACAAAGATGGGAGAGAGACAGAGATGAGATATTATCATAGACACTAGTGTACTGATTCTACTAAAAACACATGGTCATCTGTGAGTTGATGCCACACAGTGGTCACAATAATGACCAGGAGAAACTATCATTAGTTACTGCATATGTTTTACAAGTCTGAAACTGACCCTTATATTGATGGTATGAGTACCATTGTCCAAAGACCAGAAACATTGCCGGTTATAAAATCAGGTTAAAGGTCAATTGGCTTACCATAAGAAATTTGCACAGAAAATATAAATGAGTTAAGCTTATGCTTTCTTACTCAAATTGAAAATCACAGGAAATAGATTTTATGGTAACAGAGGAAATGAATGTGTACTTGACATACTATCTTTATGCTTAATCAGAGACTGGGTCTAAAAGTTTCACTTATGTCAAACAATCCCAATCTCCTGTGCCCTTTATCTCATGTTTAGCAGCATTTAAGGTAAGTTTTATACAATCCACTTCAGGCACATTTTAGACAGTGCCCTCAGTTATGTTCACAGTTGAGTTTACAGAATTCACAAGTTAATCATTTTATTATCTTCTTGAGAAATACAGAATTCATGAATGTTTATATCTATTTAGAATAAACTTAAATTAATGCTTATGCAGAAACACATGAGCAATAGCTCTCTCTTCTCTTTTGTGACAAATATTTCAATGTAATAGCATCTATGATTATTAAAGTATCCTATCAGTTGTCACATTTCCCTCTTTACTATACTACATACTGTTGAATTTCCAATTACTGAATCTGAGACTGGAAAACTTCAAAGTAAATAAATAAATAAATATAAAAATACAGACAAATCCCAAAATGTGCAGACAGCATTGGAGTTATTTAACATGGACTCAACTCACTCCATTATTGGCTTAGGTACATTTCACTGTGAAATGTTTTTAGCTTAGGAAACAAAACCTGTGGTTCTAATGATCATTAAAAGAGTAGCTGAAAACGGACGTCCCATGTAAGACAGAGCCAGGTCATTGAAATTGAGGAATGTTTTCATCTGTCTGCTTCATTATCCACAGCATTTTCTCTTCCAAGCTCAGTCTATGGTTCAAATTACTTTAAGTGTTCTGGGAACTCTGTTTTTCATGCCCTGACATAACCCTTGTGGCCAAGGGCAAAAGGCCCTGTTTTCTGCCTTCATGCATTTAGTACGGACATTCAAAACTTCCAAATGTAAAGCAATGTAAATTGTATTCTCTATCACCAGCTTTCACACTGTTATTTAACCATGACTTAACCAAATAATGTCTAAAATTAATAAATTAATCAATAGTTACTAAGAGATTTGGTTTATAAATACGTAGTGAATGTAGAAGGAAAACTTTTACCTTAAAATATTTTTTCCTAAAGTTATGCAGTATCAGTAACTGAAAAAACATCCCGCTTCTAACTGCAAGAGAGTAGTGTTAAGGCAGGATGCTCATAATAAATGCTTGTCCTGTCATAAATGTTTAGGACGACTGAAGCTGTAAGAGGAAGGGTTGTCTTAAAGTTATTGTCTAGCATAGAATTTTAAAAGCAGGAAATAACTCAGTTAGAGGAAAAATTAACAGTGATATGGGCTATTCCAGCGTGTTATCAATGGTGATGATTTTCAGTATTCTCAAACTGGAATGCCTGTTCCTCTATAAGCCATAGGAAATCTGCAATTTTTCTTAGAATGTGCCTCATAAATCATGAAGATAAGACAAATCCCAGTATCTCTCTTCTCTCTCCTTCTCACTTTCCATCTTCCTTTCCCCTTTTCTATCTAACTTCTAGATATTTCTAACTTGTTTAGTCATTTTTTTCGGGGTATTTTTGCAATTTTTATATCACCTTTAATAACAAATGTAAGACGCTCTCAGAACAAAAATTTTCAGGTGAAGACAAAAATGACTATTCTTTTGTGTTTCTATTATTCCTAACCTGGAAATAGAGATACATTTCATTTTTTCTATAGTATATTTCATAGAAGAAATCATCAATACATATAACTTACAGGAGACATTACAGCATGGAAAAACCATACCGAATAATTTTTATGCAGATGGTACTATGAAAACATCCTGGGAAGTAAGTTTTAGCAGAATTTTTTCTGCCTCTCTAGAAGCCAACAGACACATCTTCTAATTTCCAACTTATGATTTTTGAGAGAGCACCACACAGTGTATCCCTGTCTGACCTGGCATTCACTATCTAGATCAGGTTGACTTTGAACTTGGTGAGCACTGCATGTCTCCTCCTTCTAGTGTATGAATTAAAGACATGCTTCACTACAAAGGCCCAAAGCCTTGTTTCCTATCTTTACTCATCTATTAGATTTTGTTCCTGTAGACATGTATGTGCACAGTGCAGATAATAAGTGCAGGTGCACTTATTCCATACTTCATATGGAAAAGCAAAAATATCAGGAGAGCCAAAACAATCCTGCACAATAAAAGAACGTCTGGAGGCATCAAAATCCCTGACTTCAAACTCTACTACAGAGCTACTGTACTGAAAATAGCCTCGTATTGGAATTAAAACAGACAGGACGACCAATGGAAATGAATAGATGACACTGATATTAATCCATACATCTTTGAACATCTGATTTTTTACAAAGAAGAAAAAAATAACAAATGGAAAAAAGGAAGCATATTTAACAAGTTGTGCTAGCATAACTGGATATCAACATGTAGAAGAATGAAATCAGATCCATATCTATCACACAAAACACAAGTCCAAATGGATCAAAGACCTCAACATAAAGCCAGCCACACTGAACCTTATAGAAAAGTAGGTGGGAAATACACTTGAATGCATTGGCATAGGAGACCACTTCCTAAATAGAACCCCAGCAGCACAGATACTGAGAGAAACAATTAATACATTGGACCCCCATTGCAGCTTTCTAAGTGAAGGCAATGATTAATTTTTATTTTCAAAAGATTATGTAGATATGGTTTTAAAAAAGAATATTAGAAGTAAGAGTTAAACTTGAGTTAAACTTGTGTGAACAGTTAACAAGTAATTTTCACAATTGGACAATAAATAGACGTAACATAGCATCTCACTTTAGAAATACCAATTGGAAGCAAGTAAGTTTTAAATTTGCAAATACTTAAAATATATGCCTTCCTGCATTCAATGTGGACT
This sequence comes from Dicrostonyx torquatus, assembly GCA_028555095.1. Classification (NCBI taxonomy): domain Eukaryota; kingdom Metazoa; phylum Chordata; class Mammalia; order Rodentia; family Cricetidae; genus Dicrostonyx; species Dicrostonyx torquatus. The sequence continues at coordinate 1,534,875 of JAQHUG010000196.1, forward strand.
TGAAGATAAAAAGAGCTGTAAAAGTTATCCTGTTATACACATTTATAATATGATTTGATTACTTGACATTAGAAGGGGATAAAAGGCAACAATGGACATAATTTTACAAATATAGAATCATAGATTTGCAAAAATAAGAATTCTATGTTTGCATCTTGATATCATTCAACTATTGATTTTATCTAACTCTAATATGCAGAATTATTTTGATTTAATGTTCTCATATAAATCTTATACATATGAAAACAAGTAAGTTATTTGACATATCCAAAGCAATATTATTTGTAAGGGGCTGTAGGTAGAGACTGTTCTTTTGTTTTCCAGCTGCCCAGGCATAAAATTCACACAAAACAGTATTAATTACAACACTGCTTGATTTATTACTCAGGATTCTTTTTAACTAATTCTTAAATCTTTAACCCATTCCTATTAATCTGTATATCGCCATGAGACTATGGCTTACAAGGTAAGGTTCTGGCTGGCATTTGTTTCCTTTGGCAGCTACAGGGCATCTCTCTGACTCTGCCTACTTTCTCTTTATATATATAGTCTGATTTTTTTTTGGCCTACCTTTGTTTTGCTAAGCCTTTGACTCATACAGCTTTATTCATTATCCAATAAAGACAACACATTTAGAGATGGGCTTGCCACATCAAGAGGTCATGAAAACAAGTGGCAGCTAGTGTTCAGATGTCAATCCACCAAAGACATGGTTATCTGATGGAGGATTGATACAGTCCAGACAAGGTATTCAGGACCATCATTCCTGAAAGCTGTTGTTCACTTTTTCTGAAGCATTTTGGTATCTCCCCAATACCTTCATTGTAAAGTGTAGTCTCATGTGATGTGTATACGTAATCCCATGTTTGCATCTCAAACTTTCAAACACATATATCTGTGAGTAATCAGCAGGAAGATGTTTCACTTAGCTATATAATTTTGATATATAGAATATAAACTGGGACATGTTTTATAACTGGATCTATTTGTTCCACAAGGACTGTGAACAATAAAATGCTTTGTTCTTTTGCTTAATGGGTGACTTCCTACAGTCTGTGATACCTCCCTTGAGAGAATTTAGTCACACAGTCAAAAACCTTTTTTTTCCACTACCACATCTTTGTTCTGTTCAGATTAGAAGTCACCTCCCTGCAACCATCTTCCATTTGGCAGGACATGCAGTCAGGAAAGGAGTCTTTCATATACATCACATTTGGGACCTTCAAAGATAAAGAGATGTCCACGCTCAGAGAATCACCTTTGTTTTGTGTGTGCATATAAACTGGAAACTTTACAGAATAGCTGGAGGGCTGAGAGAACTATAAAGGAACTGATGTAAAAATGTACCTATTGAAAGATTCACTTTGCCCTCAGATTTCTCTAAATCTTCTGCTTGTTGTAAGGTTTCTTTCTGAACCCCAAGGGAGCACCGAGGCTGGTGCTCAGAACTTCCCTCTCCCATAGATATTGAAAGATAGGTATCTCAAATAAGAATCTCTATATTCATAGCGACACTTAATGCTCTTTTGGAAACAGGTATTATGCTTTAAGGATTTCTCTTTTCTTATCCACAACTGTCTAATTAAGAGAGTAAATTTTATCTTAGGAATGAAATTTAAAATGACGAAATTTAAAATGATATTATAAACTTACTTGAGAAGACTCTCCAGACTCTATACATACATAGGATATTGGAACCATTTTGTAATCATAAGGATTACAAAATTAGAAATTGATTTCCATTTTGAGATAGAAATACATTTATAAACAAACATAACAGAGCACACATACTGTATTGTGGCAAATTAGAAACATAAAAGAAAGGACGATTTCAAAACCTGTATCAGAATTTTAATCTAACAAATTAAATACTTTTACAAATTTTAATTTGTACTATGCATTTTCTTGGTGAATTCTGGAATCAGAATTTTGTATTGAAAAGTATTGTTTTACATTAAAAGGGAATTTTTACCCAAATGAATGGCTATTTTAACTATACTTCAGCTGATTATGGTGATTATTTTGTGCTCTAGAAAAAACTAGGCTCTCTTTCTAATCTTAGTATTTTGATTGATGAAAATCAGAGTCTGGATAGTGAAAAGAGTGACGACTACTTTTTAGAGTTTTTATTTTTGGAAGTACATATGTTGGAATGATTAAATGGAACAGATAGTATTTAAGAAGTTATAATGAGATGGAAGAAAGAGAAAGCTGCTAAATAAGAGAGTATCTTACCTAATAATGAGCAGGAACACCTAATTTACAGAACACGGAACCATGTTCTTCTATTGCAGCATTTTATTTTTTAAAGAAAATTATTCAGTTAACTTTTGGAATTTTAGCTTCTGTTATCAAAAAGATTTATGCAATGGAAGACACAATTCTTTGTGGTATGTTTCATTAATTGCTGAATTCATTATCATTGCTCTATCAGAATGGAAATTATAAACCTGATGAATGAAAAACATTACTAAAGCTCATTAGTGTTAAATATTGCAAATCTTCCCTGAAAATTCTGGAGAATTTGTTTCAACTTTCAAAGAATTTATAAAGGTAATATGAGTTTAATTAACAAAGGTAGGTTGGAACTAAAAGAGGTAAACCTATGTTCAGTATAGTGAATATCTGAATTCTTTATCTTGGCATACCAATAGAGATAGTACTAAATGTATCAGAATTTATAAAACGATCTTATGTGTGTGTGTGTGTGTGTGTGTGTGACAGAGAGAGACAGAGACAGACAGAGAGACAGAGAGACAGAGAGAAAGAGAGAGAGAAAATGTAACATTGTGTTGTATTTACCTGGAGTCTATTTGGAAGACCATAAGCTAAAGGAGTTTTTAAGTTTATGAAGAAAGTAATAAAATTATCACCTGGGTAGTGAATTTTTTAAGACTAGGAGTACTATGGAAATTTAAGAAATAATAATAGCATAAAATAACTTACAGAAAGAAATTCTACCTTCTCTCAAGTCTTTGAGTGCCTCAAGGTGTAAAATTGTGTAGTGGGCATTTCAGACTTCCATCGGGACTGCATTAATCTTTTACAGTGAAGCATTTAAGTTGTCAGGAGATGTAAAAGTATCTATTTTGTGTGGTGATCATTTGAAATGTACTTCCCATGACATTGTATTTTAAACTGTGATTGTGTTTTTATTTTACTCTCTAAATTCAAAGCATACAACTCCACTAAATAGTACTGTGAATAGTGAATTTTAGGCAGAAATGTGCAGCTGATTTTCAAGTAAAGGTAATCTGTAAGAAAAAGAGAAATAAAATGAATGTCCTCATTTATTTTAACAGTTATAATATATATGAAATATTATAAAATTTTCACTAATTTTTGGAGGTTTTTAAAATGTTTTAGTGACAAAAATGAATGTACATTTAAACATGTTTCTAAGCATGACCTGTTATCCCCAAAAATTTTGATCTTGTTTTGTCCCTGAAGAAAAATGACTGTGGAAAGCATCAGTGACAGCCTCCTTGTTCCTTTGAAATATATACAAATATGAAATTCTCTTAATATGCCAATCCCATATATGTCTATCTGAAAGCTTAGAATGTAAGATTTTGGAGTTAATGCAATATTTTATTACTTAATCATATTACGTACAATGCAGTGAAATAGTATATAACCTATATCATTTGCCTATGGAAACTCTTTATCATCTCTGGATAAGACACTAATTGTGAAACTTAAGGTAAGGAAGAAAAATCTGGTGTTTTTTTTACCTTAGACTATTTTCCATATCATCAAAAATGTTGTTTCTTACACTAAATAAACACCGATTGTGATAACATATTAATAATGATGAGATTGGAAGATATGGTTGTGTATCTAAAAGTAATTCTGATTGAGTTAACTCAGACCCACAAAAGGCAAATATATTATGTATTCACTTATACTTGTGTGTTAGCAGCTATGACTTTGAAAAGCATGATATATTCTGTATAACCAAAGACATTAGTTATAGAGTAAGGGACCAGGGGAAGGTATCTCCATAGGAAGTAGAGTAGATAGTTCTGTGTAGATTGGGAGACTGGAATGTGAGGAACAAGCAGACAAATGGAAGGAAGAGGTGTTAACAGAAGGGATACTGGGATGGACAATTTAAACCCAAAGGTATTTGAGGAGGCCATATGGAAAACCACTGCACTAGAAGCTTCTCCAAATATATACATATACGAGTGAAATATAAATGGAATCACTAAATAACAGGGGAAACAAAGCCACAACTAGAAATTTCTCTTCACCTGATGAAAACACATGTACCAGGAATGGGTGATAACTTGAGTTGTTGATCAAAGTCGCCCTATGAAAATCACAAAAAAATTCCAAAGTTATTATTTGATCTCTGGAAACAAATTGTAAGGCCCTATTTCTGAAGAAAACATGTACATTACCAACTGAACACAGGGAAGTTTACCTAGTGTCTACCTAAAGGCTTTATATGTATTGTCTAGTGTTCTATCATTATCGTATTCATGTTATTGAATATTAACATATCCAGCATGCTTTCAGAAGACAAAAATAAGCATCATCTTAGCTATGAATAGTTTGTTCAACAATTTTGACTTTCTGGAATTTACCTGGTACAATAGAGGTAAAAGTGAACATAGCTATCTAAAGTGTGACTGGATTCCAGGCCCAGTTCCTGAAATGAACCCCTTGTCCAATACTATTTGGTTGGTCAAGGATTTTAGACTAAATAGTCCATGGACCTAGGGAAAAACCTAATACCACTGTTCTGCTAAAAGAATGAAGCAGTACTTTGATTCCAAATGACATTTTGTGCACTCATTAATCAGTATCTTGCCAAGTCATCAGTAGAGAAGTTTTTTTTTTTCCTCCAGTAGATGGGAACAAATAGAGACACACTACAGCATGAAGTGCCAAGAATGTTAGATCTTGGAACACTCAATTCTAAATGGGATGCCTCCATCAAATTCCTTCTCCAGGCTCTGAAGAATATTGAATGAGAAAGCCAAAATATTTTTTCCTTTTTAAAAATTTTTAAAAAGATCTATTTTCCCATTTTACATACCAATTCCAGTCCCCACTCCTTCCTCTCCTCCGTTCCTTCACCTTCCTCCCCACTCCTGCCCACAATAACTCACTGTGGGAGTCAACTCCATGAGGAGCCAACAAAGTCTAGCACATTGCTTTGTGGTAGGACCAAGGCCCTCCCTACTGTATCTAGGCTGAGCAAAGTAACCCGTCAAAGAGAATGGGTTCCAAATTGCCAGTACAAACAATAGGGGTAAATCTTCGTCTAATTTCCAGTGACCTCATATCTGCCCCAGATTGAGGACTATTCTAAATATCAACATAGAGCCTTCATCCCGCAACTGATGGAAGTAGAGGCAGAGGCCAAAATATTTTAAGAGTCATTGAGGATTGGAGAAAATCTTTCCTATAAGAGCAGAAACTGTAATAAACTGGTTGCCATAAAATAAACATTTTAGATTAATTCACAGTCAGTATGGAAATTTGATCACTTGAACTTGTTCTTCTACAGTCCACTTTTTCTTTCCTTTGCTCTATTTCTGATTTGTTTTTAGTATTCGTCATTGAGCACAAGGTTTTATTGGCACATGTTATATAAGAGTCTTTGCCCAGGACATTTTAAAAAATAAATTGAGAATTCTCTTCCTAATATTTATTTCCTTCATATCTATTTATTTTTCCAGGTTCCGTTTCATTTACTCAACAACACCTTTAATAAACACTTAGCATATATATATATATATATATATATGGAACACTACTATCTTAGACATATAAATAGCTTAGGCAACCATTACCAATTTTCTTTTTTGTTGAATACAGATTATTTATTCATACAATGCAATATAATTCTGGTTTATCCCTGAATGGCAAGCATGCCATCTATGTCAACTTCCTCCTCATAGCCTTCTATTTACCTCTTCACACAGGACATGAATCATTCTCTCACTGAGTCTCTCTCTCTCTTTGTCTGTCTATCTTCCAGTGTTCTCTCCTCTATGCAGGAGGAGCAGGGAGCCCCAGAAGTGTGTGTGATGTTTCTTCTCCCACTAGGTACTAATGATGAGAATTACTTTTAAATGAAATAAAATTCATTAATATTGAAATGTCTTAGTAGGGATATTAGCCTAGTCTTATTCTGAATGATGATTAATAAATATTTTAACACTAAAATTTTCCATAGTATATCTATATCAAATAATGATATTCTGATATTTCCATGAATCCATTCACTGATATTTTTTAAACACATAGTACTAGGTCTATAATATAAGAAGACAAATTTGGTCCGAAAACTAGAATTTATATCCTAGTTACATCTGTTAATTATTTTAATTCTTTTTTTTTTTTTTTTGGTGTTTTTAAGCAGGGGGTCTCTGTGGCTTTGGAGCCTGCACTGGAACTAGCTCTTGTAGACCAGGCTGGTCTCGAACTCACAAAGATCCGCCTGCCTCTGCCTCCCAAGTGCTGGGATTAAAGGTGTGCACCACCACCGCCCAGCTAATTATTTTAATTCTTAATTAAATTATCTTCTGTTTCTCTGGACTCTGTTGTCATAGATCTTATGTACCCTAATGAATAATGCCATTGAAATTCTCCAAAATTCCATGGCAAATAACCAGGAGAATGAATAAATTATATACACACAAACACCTTACTTGTTTTTCATGTATAGACAGTATATGTCTAGAGGCACAGTAATACCCCAATTCAAGAAGACCAAGTAGAAAAAGGCAGAGAAAAAAAATGCAGATTATGAGGTGACTCTTGCTAGATGACTGCAATTTCAATAGCTGTGAGCTTGAATTGACATTCACAAAAATATTTACATATCCTACACACTGAAAATGCAAAGAACTTTAAATCAAAACCAGTTTTAAATTTTTAAATAACTCTGGCTGTTCTGGATTCACCAGGTTTAAAGGAAAGGGTTACAGAAAGAAACTTTTACTGTGTTACACACTAATTTTTATCTCCAGGTTGTTTGTGCTGGCAGGTGGTTAGGATTTACGTAAAACATATATAAAATTAAAATACTTCATCAGAAATCAGAGTTACAAGTATAGATTTATACTTATTTACCAAATGAATTTTTATATATTTGTGCATGAGTTTATGAATAATATCTACGATTCCATGAATCATCAACTGAAGTTTAACCTTACATTAATTAAGGATTCATTGTGATACTGTCATTTCAGATTCTTATCTAATTGTCATTCTGTAATTTTTGAACTTTAGATACTTTATATAAAACCTAGCTCCTCCCATCAAACATGTTTTTAATGATTATTTGAATTATTAAAGGATAATTTTCATACAGTTATTAATCTTTTTCATCATTCAAAAATGTTCATATTCAGATTAGGTGTGTTGAGCGTAAAGATTATACAGAATACAGAACTTGACCTTATAGCAATTTGAAAATAAAATCAAATGTACTGAACTTAATAAATATGCAACAGAACCAACAGAAATAAAAAGGCAGATTTAATATTGTCTAGAGAGCTAATAATCTATATAAAGAGTTGTATAAAGTTGTGTTAGAAATTCTTGAACGTCTAATGATTTGAAACTCCAGACATATAACAAAATTTTGAGACTGTGAGAATACGGTACACATGTTTTACATGGGTAAAGAATGTGAATGATTAAAAATACGAGACCTTGCAAAAATATTGAAGATTTTCTTTTTCTAATCTAGATGAATTCTCTTCCAGGCCTTGAAACTCTTTATGTCTATGTGACTGACCTTCACCAAGGAGAAAGAGTTATCTGTCAAAATGAAGAACATACACACACTGAGATTTGGCTTTACTTGACATTTTGGAGCATACTGTCATCAAATGAATGGCCCTGAATTAGACTTCAGGGTGAATGAGAACATGTACCCTATAAGCTTTTGTTGTCCCAGCTGCCAGCTAATCTGCTCTCTGAAGAAGATCTACCTACTTGACCAGATGCTAGCAACAGATAAATGCATGAATGCAGCTGGGACCAACAGAAGAATGAACTCACCAAGCCAATCATTAACTTTAGCTTCAAGGAATCTAGGTTTTAAGTAGTTTTCCACACAGAAAAAAAATCACTATTTATTAAGTGTATAAGTTTGTCATTATGAAACTCAAGGTAGTATATGAATTACAGAGCATACATAAGATGATTGTGCCTGTGTCAATGTAAATAACATAAAATTCATAATTGAATTATAAATCATTATTTTGCAAAAATCCAGGAGAACAGTAAAACACAGTTTTTAGAGGAAAAATGTACTTCCATTGTAAAATTTTCCTTGTAATTCTTTAGCTCATAGGAATTATACTCTTCTAATATAGCAACTGTTAATTGAACAACAATTATATTTACACAGTAACTTTTTGACTTTTACTTTCTTGTAGGAAAGGTCATCGTTAAAATAGTTCTTCAACACCATGATGAGCAGTATATAAGGACTAAGTTACTATATACTGTAAGTTCACAGTCAGTGAGTTGTGTTTTGAACACAGCTTTACACAGAAACTTCAAGAGTGAATAACAGCAAATCAACATACAGACAAAGAAACAAAATACATATATCTGTTCACCTTTAGTACCTAGGTGAAAATAATAATAATTATCATTTTTCTAATCCATGGCACTGTTCTGATATTTAGCTTCTGCATACCAGATGTATTTTGTTCATAGTATTATTAATATATCTAGAAACACATTTTAAATTATTTTCTGGAATGCCTTTTATTTACTTTTTCTTCACTGTGAAATCTATGATGTACATGAATTTAGAAAGTTCTTAATTACTTTGTTTCATTCAACAGTGTGCTGTTCATGCAAAAGTTATCAGTAAATCATTCATCATGATGAAGGTGACTTCATCCCAGAGATTCAGGATGATTCAACATATATAAATCTATGAACGTAAGCCACCAATTTAACAAAAGGAAAAACAAAAACAAACAAACAGGTTACTCATTAATTGCAGAATAAGTCTTTAACACAATCAAACACCCCTTCGTGATAAATGTCCTGGAGACAATATGGACACTATGGACAAAGTTCATCATAGTAAAGACAGTTTACAGCATGTCCATAGCTAACATCAAGTAAAATGGTGAGATACACAAAGCAATGCTATTAAATTAATACATAAGAGAAAGTTGTCCACTCTTGCCATACATATTCAGTAAAATACTTGTATGCTTAGCTAATACAATAAGTCAACTAGAGGAGATCAAGTGGAAAAAAATATAAGAAAAGAGGTTGAATTACATTTATTTGTAGGAGATATGATAGTATATATAATTAATCCTAAAATATCCACTAGGAAACTTCTACAACTAACAAACATTTTCAGCAAAGTAGAAAAATACAAAATCAACTCACAAATCAGTACCCCTCCTATATACAAATGACACATAGACTGAGAAATCAGAGAAATAACATCCTTCACAATAATTTCATAAAATATAAAATTTCTTGTGCTGACTTTAACCAAACATGTGAAAGAATTGTATGATAAAAAGAAAAAAAATTAAGACACTGTAGACAGAAATTGAGGAAGATATCAAAATATGTAAAAATCTCGATGCTCATAGACTGGTAGGATTAATAAAATGAAAATGGCCCTCCTATGAAAATCTATCTACAGATTCAATACAGTCCCCATCAAATTTCCAAGACAATTCTTTATACAACTTGCAGCACCAAAATTTAGCTTCATATTGAGACGCACACACAAAAGGATTGCTAAAACATACTGAATAATAAAAAGTGTTGGGTGTTTGTTCTTAAATCTTACTGCAGGATTATAGCAATTAAAGCACCATGGTATTGTCAACAAAACAGACATGTTGATCGAAGAACTTGAACTTGATCTGGTAAGCTTGGTTCAGAAACAAACTTACACACATATGGAGGGCTTATGTTTCATAAGGAAAACAAAAATACACACTGAAAGAAAGACAGCATCAACAATCATTGCTGCTCTGACTTGATGCTACATATAGAATAGTCCAAATAGATCTATAATCATCACACTGCAAAATAGTCAACTTCAAATGGCCAAAGACCTCAATATAAAAGCAGTTACACTGATTCTGATAAGAGAAAATAAGCAAAGGTCTTGAGTTCACTGGCAGAGGAAAAGATTTTCTAAAAAGAACATCATCAACACAGGCAATAAGATCAACAATTAATAAATGAGATGACATGAAACTGAAAATCCAAATTACTGTCATTCAAAATAAAATAACAATCTGCAGAATCATAAAAGGTTTTTACTAACTATAACCCAATAGAAGCCTAATACCCCAAATATGTAAGTATTCAAAAACAAGTAAATAAATAACCCAATTAAAAATTGAGAACAGATCTAAACAGAAAATTATTAGAGCTGTTGCTCAAATGACTGAAAAGACTTATAGAAATGGCCAACCACTTTAATCATCAGGGAAATACAAATCACAACTATCTGAGATTTCATTTTATACTAGTGAGAATGGTAAAGATCAATAACACAAATAATATCTCATGCATAAAAAGATGTGGGTTAAAGGGAGTACTCATCTATTGCTGTTGGGAATACAAACTCAAACAGTCACTATGGAAAGCAGTGTGGTATTTGTTTCCTCTGGAAGATGAAAATTGATTTACCTTAATATTTAACTATACTGTAACTCCTAGGCACATACTGAAGAGATGCTTTATCCTATTATAGAGACACCTGTTTAGCCATTATCATTGGTGCTCCATTCATAATAGCCAATAATTGGAAATAATATATGTTCTTTAAGAGGTGAGTGGATAAACAAAATATGGTCCTTTAAATAATAGTATATTACTGAGTTATTAAAAATAAAATAATCACAGATAAATGAAACTAAAAGTTCAGAGCTATAAATGTGTGTGAATGGTAGCTGTTAAGACAAAGGTAGGTAAGTAGCAATTCATAGAACCACAGAGGTTAGGAGGAGTAAGGAATTAGGAGAAACATATCTCCCTAGAAAGGAGATCAAAGGTAGTTAATGGTGGAAGAGGAAGAAACTAGAATGGGGTCATCAAAAAGGAAGAAGAGAAAAGAAGGGGATAAGAGAGGCAATACAGGGAGAGACAGCTAAATTTAAGGGCTATTTGAGAAATAGTATGGAAACCTAATACAATAGAAACTTAGTTATTTATGTACAAGTATAAAGGTAGTCTAAATGAACTCATCAAATAATGGAGGCTACAAAGCTCCAATGTGACATTTCAAATTATCAGATGCAGTCAAAATATTAAGACTGGGTTACATCGAGTTGGCCTGTTGACCAAATGGTCTATGGGGACCTACATACAACTGCAGCTATTGTTAAGGCTATAAGTTGCTCTGCTCACGCTAACAGTGAGGACCTAATGGTGAACCTAACAACTACAGAGCTCATTGAACATGGAGATGTATGGTGCCTAGTTAAACTTTTATCTCTTCTGGCTAGTGTTAATACCTGGATGTACTCTTTACATTGCCAAAGAAGAAATGTAAACACCCTGCCAAAAAACCTTTGAACTATAATGGTTTCCTGGTTACAAGGTAGAGTAGTGCAATGGTTGCACAGTGCTTATGGAAGTAACTGTGGTAGTTTGAATGAAATTGGCCCCCATTATCCTAAAAGTAGTGGCACTATTAGGAAGCGTGGCATTTTTGAAACAGCTATGGCCTTGTTGAAGGAAATGTATCACTCTGGGTGTAGGTTTTGAGTTCTTTTTTGTTCAAACTCCATTCAGTGTGACAGAGTCTACCTCCTGTTGACTTCTGATCAACATGTAGCTAGCATCAGATCTTTCTGCATGCTGCCATGATCCCTGCCATGATGATAATGAACTGAACCTCTGAAACTGTAAGCCACTACATCAATTAAATGTTTTCCTTTATAAGATTTTCCATGGTCTTGGTTTCTTTTCACAGCAATGGAAACCCTAACTAAGATAGTAAGCAAACAATATCTGATTTGATTTAAGGCCCAATCCTTGAGATAAAACTTACACTTAGAATCTCCTGAATAATCAGTATTTTGAAACTAACTAGCCCATGGACATAAGAGAAAAGAAAATACTACGTTTTAGAAAAGGAATATTACAATATAGTGACTCATGATGGCATCTACTGCTTATCTAGATCATTGTGTTGAGGATCATCAGCTATGTTCCATCTAAAGAAGGAAACAAATACAGAGACCTATAGACAAACACTATGAAGACAGTGAGAGACTTAGGAATTTCAGCACTAAAAGGGCTGTCTCCATTAAATCTCTCCCTCCAAGGCTCAGGGAATCCTGTGAAAAAGGAGATGATAAGAGTGTATGGTAAACATCAAGAAAACAAGGTCTTATAAAAAAGCAGCCATGATGCATGTGGTGTTCATTTTATGTCATGTGATAGTGAAAATCATCATAGAGCCATTTAAAATAATATATTCAGAATATAAAGCAACCCAGGGTAGATTTGACTTATGCTTATTTGATCTCATAAAAGCCATATTAATTCTCTTGGAAAATTATTCTTCTCTTCTAAACATGCCTTAGAAATCCCAACTCATGTACACATATTACATTTTATATCAAAGTCATATGAGTTTTTTTTTTTTATAAAGGGGCCAACTAACATCAAGCAATATTGTCTGGCAAGTTTTTCCAAGAATTGATAAATACCTGGCAACAGGAATATGTCCAGTGCATTCTGAGTTCTCAAAACAGAAATTCCCATAGGAAAATAATTCATATTCTTAAATAAAATAATACAGAGGCCAAATACTATCTAAATTCTTAAGTCTTACAATGGAAAATAAATTGAATGGCTGTAGGCAAGAGAGCATAATATAAAAACATATATCTATGCCAGAATATTACAAAGCACTTTTTCAATAGAAAAAAGTTAGAGAAGAGCTAAAAATCATCCTCACATTAAAATATCAAGCTCCTGAAAAAATGATAGACAAAGCATTCAACGGTTACTTTGATGTATGGGAAATAATTACAACAATTAACTATGTGTGTTTTAATATACAATGAACACACACAAATACACTGATACATTTTAGTCCTATGATAACCATTACTATCATCACATTTTTTTCAAAATTTGAAACTCTAAATCCATTTAAAAGAAAAAAAGAAATAGTTGAAATAGAAACTGAGAAACAAAATTTTGAGTGTTCTATTTTACAAGGTCTAGTTTACCTGTATGTGCACACTGAAAGTCTGGCATCCTTTTGCCACAGCCATATATTCATATACACACCCTTTACAGATTCTCTTCTTCAGAGTTACAGTTTTGAATGAAGGAGTTCTGAGGCTTCAACACTGACCGGTAGTGTGCTCTTGTTTTTAAATATAGAAGAAAAATTGAGGAATAATGTGGAATTCTGGATTAATTTCACTCAGGCAAAGGGGTGTCAACCAGAATGGAAAAGTTTGAAAAGAATATATTTAATGGCAGTCCAAGGAAGAAAATGTAATTACAAATCTTCAAATCCATCGCTTGAGTATATTCTTCTAGTAGCAAAAACGACAAACCACACAATATTTAAAAAGTCTGCAGAATGTAGGCCAGTCTGAATATTGCTGTATCAACACTTCTAAAGAAAGCAGGAGCAATGAATTTTTAAAATTAAAATGATTTTTATGTATCTACGATAGAAGACAGCTGAATGCTGTTAGGAGCAGATTTTCAGTCTTATTGCTTGTCATGATTAAGCCCAGCAGGTTAACTTGTGTTATAAAATTACAAAAACTAGCTTAGTGAGTAATTTGCATAGGCAGTTAATGCAGTTATCATAGAAATATACACAATAAGGCAATCTAAAAAACTACATGTATGTTTGTATATACACACATACCTGTATAACATACTTTAGAGATATTATATAGTTATATTGGTACTCAAAGTTTATTAGGTAACAGTGTCCTATTTAACTACAACTGAAAATGGTACAAGTCAAAATACATAGTACACCTATAAACCTCTTTGAACACTGTTCCATAGCATCACCATTTATTGCCAGATTTCATACAGTGTCTGACTCCTGAGCTTTCTTCCCAGTGCACACAGGAGAGAACTAAAGCATATACAATTAGCATGTGAAAATACAAAAATTAAACATTGGTTATACTTTCCTTCAATCTTAAAATATAAAAAAAACTGTGGCCTTTTTTTTTTTTCCATCAAAAAGTAGTTACTTACTGGGACTATACCAAAACCCTGGAAATTAGGTGAAATTTCTGGCTTTGATTTCAACGCTATCTTCACCAAGCTGTAGCCTTAGCATATGCAGAGGGTCCTGTGGTATGTGGTAGGTGGTGAACATGAAGGCCTCTGTGGGCAGGCTGACAATGGTGTGCATCAATGTCATGACAGTGACTTCTGAGGCTGTGTGCTTTATTGTGTGTGTGGATGATTCTGTTAAAAACATAAGTGGAATACTACTCAGCGGAAAAAAACAATGACATCTTGAATTTTGCATGCAAATGGATGGAAATAGAAAACTCTATTCTTAGTGAGATATCCCAAACCCAAAAAGAAGAGTGTGGTATGTACTCACTCATTAGTGGACCTTAGCC
>JAQHUG010000196.1:1560488-1574753 GCA_028555095.1 Dicrostonyx torquatus
AAGCATGGGGACCTTGGGAGAGGGTTGAAGGGGAGGGGCGACACAGGGAGAGGAGTAGAGAAAAATGTAGAGCACTACAAAAATCAATAATAATAATAATAATAATAAAGATTACAATGTATCTTCTAAGAGGCAAAACATCCTGTAGTTAGCTGCACTAAATTTGTACTTAAAATGCCAAAGTTTACTGTTATGTTGACAGGCATAACCATGAGATTAAAACCCAAAAACTGATAAATATTTACAGAATTATAGTGCAGTCTGTTATGTGGAAGGGGTGTCATTTGTTCCTTTCCTCTAATGGAATTGTGGGGATGGAGAGAACAGCCATTCCTCTAAGTCTTGTTAAGTGAAATGACCCTACTTCCCTCACAAGCATGGTAGTAGATCGCACCTTCACTACCAGTGCTTTGTAAGAAAATATGGTACGGTGTGGCCTTGTTAGATGCCAAGTAGTGTGTAATGACATTGATTGTTCAATGTCTTTTTCCACTTCAAGCTCTACAAAAGGTGATCAATTTTTTACTACTGTTAGGGGAAGCCCACCAGAGAAGATCCTTCAGACACAGTCTCTAGCCAATGGGAAGTCTTTATTCCATATGACTGGGTTATTTGAGAGTCAGGTGAACCCTTGAGTATTTAGAGGAAATGAAATTTAATCGCTCAGCCTACATCCTGTTATTTTGATCGGCAGCTACAGTAAAGGTTGGGTACAAGCAAGCAGTATAACAGAAGACAAGACACAAGCAGGTCATTTAACAGAAGCCAAGATAAATTTGCTGGGGCATCTTGTCCTCAGGTTCCTAGAATAGAACTGAGTGGTTTCCCATAGGATTCTTCATGAAAAGCTCAAATTCTTGTCAAACCCAAAGTGATCAGAGCAAAAATAGGAGGTGAAGGGATCCTGCACTCTCTTACCATGTTACATTACAACAAACAGCAATACACAAAAGTGTCTTACTAGGGCATTCAATTAACATTATCAGTATATTCATAATGCCCTAAACAAGAAAGTGCCCTGAAAAGCTAATGGCATGTCTGTTACTGCTCTTACTTACATAGTCAATCAAAATTTTCTGAAACAGTTTCTTGATCATGCTGAAAGTGTTATCTGTTTTCATTAATTTATCTGTATTTGTTATACTTGTGTGTAGTTATTCAGTAAGAAGGATGCAATGTCTTTGCACTACAGTCAAAAAAAAGACTGGAATATTTCTTCCTTTGCAGCATCAAAAATATATTGTTTTGCTACTTGTGATCACCTCAGACTAATCTATGATCATCTAACAGAAATGATTTGGAGCAATGGCTAAAAACGGTTATCAACTCTTTTCTCCTAAAGCAATTGAGAGACAAATCAACATGAAAGTAGACTTTGATTTGACTGGTGCAATCCTATCTCCAATAAAAAAACATAGTTGAGCCACATCCTCCATATGATCCAAAACAAAGTTTAAATTATCAAAATGTTAGGAAAATCTTTAAAGTAAAACATAGAAAATTTCCCAGGCAATAAGATATCCAATTTTTTCATTAATGTTCTCCAATTTTTGGTATTTTCTTGTGCAAATATAAGGAAAATTTGACTTACAAAAACTCTAATTATTTTTAAAAGCAAAATGACAAAAGTTGGAAGTATTGTGCATTAGTTTCTTTACAAACTCCTGTGAATAATCAATTCTAAGAGAATACTTATGTAATTCAAAATTGGCCAGAAATAAAATGTCAATTCATTAACACTACTGATTTCTTTATATATAAAATCACAGAATATTTTCCTAAGGATATTCTTGATCATGTTATATAAAATCCCTAGCTCTCATTAAATTACATTTATTTAAATATATTATTCTTCTAATTTTGTAATAAAAAGCAAGCAAATTTGAAAAGGTAGAAACTCTTGACAGTAGCAAAAACAAGCTCACTTTTAATTAACCGAAGTGTTTATAACATAGTGCTTCGTAACACACACAGCTGTATAAACATGGCTCATTATATTTGCTTATATTTGTACAGTGGAGACAATTGTAGTGAAGATTATGGAAGACATAAGATAGAAAACTAGCCCATAATAGTTAATGACATAAAAAAATTCACAATTATTGAGACAAAATATATGAAGTCATTTTAGTCTACATATATTCCTCATGCTTTTCCTTTTCATGTTAAATATTTTATTTAATATACAATAAGATGACTGCAGTGTCAGGCAAGTTTCTTATTCTAGAATCTGTTCCATATAATCAATGTCACTCACGTGTCAGACATAAAGTTTTCTCTCAATGAGGATCTAATTTACAATGCCACCATAGAAGGAGAAAAGAGGGAAAGAAAAAGAAGAGGGGAAGAGAGAGGAGAAACCACAGATACTACCTTGTTTCAGAGGGTTCTAATTTTTGCAGTAAAAACTGACTGCTTATACAAAAAAGGTAACATTTAGGTGAACTGTGCTTGACTAGAAGTTGTAAAAGACAGTAAGCCTGGCAAAGATTTGAAAGCCACTATCACAGCCTCCACTAAAAGAAGATGGTTTGAACATGAATATGACGATATCATCAGAAGGCACTAGACACCCTCACCACACACAGAAACCCAGAGTACCTTGACAGACACAGAGAATGAAGAGACAGGATCTTGGGTGTTTGAAAGCCCCAGGTCATGTAGGGCTTTATAAATCTGGTTCAACACTTAGAACTTTTGAGTAGTCACTGAAAAAGTTTAAAGCAGAAGAGAATGAGATCTGATTTCCATTTTGAATAGAACACCACAACAGCTATTTTGACAACTGTTTTTTAAGCACACAAAACTAGAAACTGGGATGTACTTCAAACTCTTGAATTTGTCCAACTAAATGTGTTGATGATAACTCAATTGTAGCTAGCAAATAATTCAGTTTTAGTTTGTATGTTCAAATAGGTGAGATCAGCACAGTTCCTGATTGCGTTCCTTTTCTCACTCAACTTAAAAGATTCTAAGGATCCCCCCACACCGACATCCAGTAGCCAGATTAATACAAAATCAGTCATTGACGGTTTGGTTCTTGGGTCAAATTTTGTACTCATTAAATAAGTAAGGTACTCCATTAAGGAAACAAATCTTACCTTGTGAATAACAAATAAGATTATGGAAAGATTTCTGGCAGTTAGGTAAACTGGTTCCCATCTGCTAAAACAGTCTTTTTTCTTGCCTCTAGCAGAAGGTTCATGTGGCTCTCCATTGATTTATAGTGTTTACATATCAAGGCCTTTGCTGGCCTCCAGGTTGGCACAATCCTTCTTCACGAGTATTAAGTTATACACTCCAGTCACCCAATACTAGCATCCTGACCCTTCTCATCTCCCCAGGCTTCCCTCCTTCCTGATATTCTTGGCAAGATTTTTCCTTCTGCCCCTGCTATCTCTTGGTATCTTGCTCTGTCTACTACTGTCTCTTGCTCTCTCAGCTTCCCTAGCCCTGGCCAACTCTAGTTTTTTTTTTTTTTCCCTGCTCTGACCTCCTTCAGTTGTCTCTGGATATTTTCACTCTCTTAAGCACATTAAAACCTTCTCTTCAATGAAGTTGACATTCCAGCAGTTTCTTGATTGTGTTGCTTTTATTCAGTGACCTATTTCATTGTCATGCTTAGGATAAAATAGAAACACAAGACAAAATCAAACAAAAAACTCTGACTTTTGCCACTTTAATTTCTTATCCATAAAAGAAAATTAATTCTTATTATAAAAACTGTTGGTAAGGTGCAGACTGACTCCTGGGTTGCTTTTTCCTTTCTATTTTTTTCTTTTCCAGACCATTTTTCAGATAATAATGTACCTCTGGTTTCATATTTATGAAAGATTTAATGAAGAAATTTGAAAAAGGATCATGAATTTGCAATATCCTGTGACCTGATTTGACACTAAGATTTTATGTATTCTCAGTATTTAATATTTTTTCATTTTTCTATTTTCTAGAAAAATGGGTAGCATAAATATTTCATTTTATTTGAAAAAACAAAAACAAGAGATGGCACTACTGTGCCTACTTTCTTAATGAATAGGTTATGCTGGACAATACTTGAATAAATTTTATTCACTTATATATCTTTATTGCAATGTGAATAGCTTTTAATATAAAAGTCAGTCAACATGCATTTTCAGTGCCTAATAAAGCATCATTAAGGGGGCTGGAGAGATGGCTCAGTGGTTAAGAGCATTGACTGCTCTTCCACAGGTCCTGAGTTCAATTCCCAGCAACCACATGGTGGCTCACAGCCATCTATAATGAGACCTGGCGCCCCCTCCTGGCATGCAGGCACACATGGAAGGAATGCTATACACATAATAAATAAATAAATCTTATTAAAAAAGCATCATTAAACAACAGAGATAGTGCTGAGCACAATATTGTATAATTTGGCTTACATCACTGAAATAGTATCCCCCCCTAAACACTAAAGTCTCTCTTGTTTCATTTCTGGAAATCATTGTCCTGTCAGTGATTTTCACTATATGGAATTATGCAGTGTTTTCTCTTTCTTTGACTGACATTTTATTGAATATAATTGTACCTTTGTTGTCAAATGTAGTAGGACTTTTTCAGGACTAGTATTATTTCATATAAATACACACACCACACAGATATGGGAAATGCATATGTGTGTGTTAAATTTTCCTTCTTTTGCACTGATGCACTTCTTAATTTCTATCTCTTGGCTATTGTTAATAATGTTAAAATGGACAGAGAAGTACGGAATCTTTTCAAATACTTTCATCAACTTCTGTTAAATTACATCCAGGAATGGGACTGCTAGCACTTGTGTTAGTTTCTCATTTACATTTTAATGTCACCTCTATATTTAATGGAGATTTCCCCCATACTAATGTGTAAAACTTCCAACTCATTTTATTCTTTAGGAGAAAAGCTTCTTTTTTCTGACCTGTATCCTAAAGCAGTTTATTTCATTCATTTTCTATTTTAGTAATATGATTTATCAGCTTCACTTTTTTTTACTTTTACTCATTTCAGTTATTTCTTTTATTTTATGAGAGTATAATACACTTACATCATCTCTGTTTTGTTTTCCTCTCTACCTCCCAATTTATTTACTCCTTCTTTCTGTTTTCTAATTAATAGTCTCTTTTATCAAAAGTCTGTCTGTCTGTGTGTGTGTGTGTGTGTGTGTGTGTGTCTTCTGAAATACATAATTACAACTGGCTCAGTCTGTATAATGATACATTTAGCTTTGGGGAGCTAACCATAGGCATTGCATAAGCAATTGTTGTACTGGTCCCTACTTGCCTGTAATTCTTTGTATAGTGTTGAGGCCTCCTGTCTATTGCTGATGTCTTATTCAGTTCATCTTTGTATAATAATGCTGGTGAGACTTTAAGGGCTGACCTTCTGACATTCCTATGATACGCAGCCTCATGGCAGTCACTCTGATTTTCTGTCTCTTACAATCTTTCTCTTTCATCTTCTGAAATTTTCTCTGACCCTTAGATACAGGGTTGTGTTGTTGATAAATCTACTGAGACTGAACTCCACAACTCTGCATTCTGTTTGGTTTGGTTTTCTGACATGGTCTCTGTTGTAAAGAGAAGTTTCCTTGATGAGGAGTAAAGATGACACCTGTCTATGGTAGAAGGACAAATATTTACCATGTAGTCGGGGATTATGTTAGCTTAATAAATTGGCACTTTTTCTTTTCTACAAGATCTGAGAATTCACTAACCCAGTATAGTTAGATAAGCTTCTAATATCAGAGATGATATTCTTCATGTTGCAAAGGTCATAAGTCCAAATATAAAGCTTCAAGTTATGCATGCTACTACTGCCCTCTTTGGTACATGTGTCATGCTGCTTATTATTGTGTTTAAAAGGTGTCATAGCTTGGCAGAACTGTTGGTTGTTTCTGTCCTTCAGAAAGTTGCAAAGTGGCATCTGATACGCTGAAAGTTAGCCCTCAAACTTGAGGGCTATGTCTAAAAGTGCTTAGTGCCTTCAACAATGAGTGCTTAGCTTGCACCTCTGAGGGGGTAAACAAGGCCAATAGCTAAATTCTGTAATGCTTTGGATAATTGTGGAAACCCTGACCAACAACTCAAGAATGGGCTTTTTATGCCTGGTGTTGGAGTTTTTGCTAAATTATCTTTTGATCTCATAGGTAGTGCAAATAACAAATTTTAATGTAAACTATATCTGTATATCCATTCACTGACTTAAATGTACTAAATATATTTCTAGGCAGTCACTTCACAGAATGATAATAAATCTTATGACTTTTTAAAGACATGCTTATTGTCATTTTGCCCTTATGCCTCCATAATTAGAGCCACCCCACCCCATTATCTTTCTGATTTCTCCTTTAGGTCACTTGGACCTGCTATACAATTTGCAAGTCAATAGATGGAACTGGAAAACCATCACTCATTCCTGTTTTCATCCTTTTTTTCGATAACGTCTTCCTTTTTTACACCCTTCCCTTGTGACGCGATATACTCAATTCAGTCTGAAGTTTGTGTTACTTGAAATATGTATTACTCTTAAGTATGTCTCCTAGCTATCTGTTTTGCTATACTTTGTTGAGTGATATCTTTATGAACAGTTCTGGTACTGTGTTTCTGAATATCCCCCCCCACTTTTTTTTGGTTTTTCGAGACAGGGTTTCTCTGTGACTTTGGAGCCTGCGCTGGAACTAGCTCTTGTAGACCAGGCTGGTCTCGAACTCACAGAGATCAGCCTGTCTCTGCCTCCCGAGTGCTGGGATTAAAGGCGTGCGCCACCACTGCCTGGCTCCCCCTTTTTTGAAGCAGGGTTTCCCAGTAGCTATGGAGCCAGTCATGGAACTAGCTAGCTCTGTAGACCTGAATGGCCTTAAACTCATAGAGATCCGCCTGTCTCTGCCTCTTAAGTGCTAATATTAAAGGGATGTGCCATCACTGCCTAGTGACATTTTCCCATTTTAAAGTAATATTTTTTAATAGCATTAGTTTCACTCCTGTATTATCTTTCATTATCATAAAAAGATAACAAACCTGTTTTACTATGCTACCTTCCAAACTGGTAATTCCTCTAAATGTATTTACTCTCCTCAAACATATTACTATCTAATATTTTGTTACTGTTATTTGAACCTAAACAAAAAACATCATAGCTTTAAATTACACAACAACATCTAAAAACCTTTTGAAGAAAGAATATTTTCTATCAGCAATTTAGTAATATCACGTTGTAGCTTTATTTGTAAAATGAAAACACTACTTAAATTATTACTATTTCAGAGCACTATTTATACCAGAAAAAAAAATTAAAAAGATATTCTGAATAATCTCTTGATGAAGTGGATATGTTTTCATGATGATGTTTATACACCTAATAAAGCCATTATAGAAAAGTGAGCCTCCATATTGAAATAAATTTACTAATTATTAATGCAAGTAATGCCTAGAATGTTAAGTGCACATAGATGGTAATGTCATTTCTACAAAATTGGTACTAACAGTCATCTCTAAGTCAGTGTTGGACTAAACAGCAAACACATATTGAGGGGCAATAAATTCTGTTATGTTGAATTCCAAGCTTTTATTGCAGAGGACAATTTAATCCTCAGTTTATAAGTTATAAATATTAGAAATCCATGAGGGATTCATTTCAGGTTTAGCTCTTTCAACCTGTCTAAAGACCACCAAGCAAATCCATTTAATTTTCCATTTGAAAACTTTATTTGAAAGCAATTTTATTAGCTTCTTGCTCATCCACGACAATACTAGACTTGGTAGAATAAATTTCAGTGATCTGAAATTGAGCAGCTCACACAGCATTCAGATACACTCTGAAGGTAATATATAAAAATAAGACACACACAATAGTAAAACTAGATCTTAAATGTTTTAATAAGTTTTGTCAGTGTGCTCTTCTTTAACCCATTCTTTTACACATTACTTTAGCTACTCTTACATATGTATGTATGTATATCCAAATTCCTGAAAACAGTAAATTGTGGATATATTATACACACACACACACACACATATATATACATATACATATATATTATGTGTGTAAGTTATGTATGTAAGTATATATTTAATGGCTCTAAGAGATTTCTCTCATTTTCTTTGGGTTCTGTATAAGCATAAACTAGAACGAGCATAGTAAATTCATAGTTTCTGGTTTGCTCTGTTTGCTTAAGAAGATATTGACTGAAAAATACTGTATGTCAGCAGTTTCTGAAGGAAAGCTGACTTTTATTGGTACATTATTTAAGACAGAATACAAAATGAGGTACCTAGATATTTTCTCAGTGTCAACAATTTTCTTTTCCTGTGAGCATTTTTTTATTTTTCTTTCCTCCTCCATATTTCATTTCCCATTCAGTATAGGCATCACATGTATGAATTTTGCACAAAGTATTTATTGAATTAATAAAAAATTAAATATCAGTAATCAGGCAACAATGTTACAAAATATTTTATAGAGTGAATCTGAGAATAAAATGAAGAAAAGACCTGTACAAATGAGAGAGAGAGAGAAGATCCATGTGCTCTTCGTGTTTGGCATAGATACCAACATAATCTGCGGGAAGAGGAAACTCTTTGGCTAATGAACATGCTTAATAATGATCATTGTTTTTGTCTTTATTTGTTGAGCAGGTCTACAAACATGCATGTATTCATCTGGAATCTGTGCTTCCCAGGTTCTAATTGTATCTTCTTGACCACATCTCTCAAATTATTGGGGAGCACAAAGCATCTGGACCAAAGAATTCTTTTGTTCCTTAGAGCTATTCCATTCCCTATATTCTCATATGGTATCTTTCTAATTAAACTCCTTGATGCTAATTAAAACTAAGAATAGAACAAATGCTACAAGATGAATCCAAACTCCTGTTAAACTTAGTGAGCTATGAAGTCCTGGGCTTTTGAATATTCCCCCTAATTAGGATTCCATTGACACTCTCATCCTGTCATGTGTACAAAATCATCAGCTCTATAAAACTGATTCCAGATCATAGATCATGAAATACCTGTCTATAATCATAAGACTTTTTTTCTGCTGTGCTGCAGTGTCCCGAAAAACTGTTGCTTGGCAGATGGCGTGATGCAGAGTGTAATTTGGCGTGCTATGTCTATCAGCCTGTGGTAACCCGTAGGCATCTTATTTCTACAGGAAGCAATGATGATGGCCAGGACAACATGTGGTGACCCATGGGAACATAATCATGTTAACTCCTGACTCTGCCAAAACAACACGTGGCCTTGTTATTAGCATTTTCTAGGAAACCGGCATCCACTGAACAGACATTTGTTGGACTGTGTTAGATTGCTTCTGGTTGCTTTGTTCTTTCTTCCGTTAGATTTAGCAGAGAATATGCCATGGTTGTGTGAAATTGGAGGCCTGTCAACTGAGTGGCCTCACCTCTGCTGCATGCATGGATGACGTAAGCTCATATTTTTAGTTGTTCTTTTTTTCCTCATGAAATTAGCAGTCTAGGTTTTACTTCATATTTTCCATCAGTGTGCCATAGCATCATATTTCTTAGAGTTACAGAACATGAATAAGATAGACTTGCAGGCTTATTTTTCAAGCAAAAAAGGACATATGAAATAGAAATAAAGATGTATGAATTTGAATGTCTTGGATATAAATTATTAGGCAGTTTTTCCCTACCTATTTCTTTTTCACTTCTATTTAAAGGTCTTCATATACTACTTTATATTTCAATATTTATCTCATTAAATGTGGAATTTTATGTCTGATATTTTTCAAGTGGAGAAAATGTTAAACACAATATTAAACATAAGTTTACTTCATAATTTACCAGTAAAAGTACATGTGAGCCACCTAAAAATTCTTAGAGATTAAGCAAATTAAGAATACTTTATTCTACTTGTCATTTTTTTGAGAAAATGAGACTAAATACAATATGTAAAATTATTTTATCCTTGAGTTGATATTTATCTAATCTATGATGAAAATTTTCTTTTTAAAAAAATGTTAGATTTTTTCTTTGTTTTATTTCTTTATTATAATCTTTTTTATTGTTAAAAGAAAAATTTACATTTACTCCCCTTGTCCCAGGCCCTCCCACTCCCCCAATACCTCACCTGCCGTCCTCTTGCTTCCTGAAGATGGGGCAGGATACCCTGACCTGTGGAAAGCCCAAGGCCCTCCCCCCTCCATCTCGGTATAAGAAGGTGTGCATCCATATAGAATAGGTTCCCAAAAAGCAAATACATGCAGAAAAGATAGGTCCCTGTGCCATTATCATTGTCTTTTCTGTCAGTCCCCATTGGCAGTCACATTCAGAGAGTCCAATTTGGTCATATGCTCATTCAGTCCTGGTCCAGTTGGATTTGATGAGCTCCCAATAGATAAGCACACCATCTCAGTTGGTGGGCCAGTCCCTCACGGTCCTGACCTTCCTGTTCATCCTCTCCCTCCCTCTGCCCCTCCACTGGACCCTGGTAGATCAGTCCCTTGCTCTGATGCAAATGTGGGTCTCTGGCTCCATCCCCATCCGTCATGCGAAATCTCCATGGTGACGATCAAGACATTCAACAATGTAACCATGGGACAAGGTCAGTTCAGGCATTTCTCCTCTGCTGCCTAAGTACCTAGCTGGGGACATCCCTGGGAACACTGGGATCCCCTCTAGAGACAAGTCTCTTGCAAATCTTAAAATGACTCCCTTAATGTAGATATTTTATTCCCTCCTCCAATATCCACCCTTCCTCCATCTCCACCCTTCCCCACCCCCAAAATACCTGCCGGGCTGTGGTGGCGCATGCCTTTAATCCCAGCAATCGGGAGGCAGAGACAGGCGGATCTCTGTGAGTTTGAGACCAGCCTGTTCTACAAGTGCTAGTTCCAAGACTGACTCCAAAGCTGCAGAGAAACCCTGTCTCATAAAACCAAAAAAAAAAAACAAAAAACAAAAAAACCCATCCAAGTTTTCATTCACTCTCCTCCTCGCATTCCTTCCACTCACCCTCCCACCCACCCCCATCTAATCCTCAGAGAGGGTAAGGCACATTGCTTTGTGGAAGGTCCAAGGCCCTCTCTACTACACCTAAGTTGAGCAGGTATACATCCAAAGAGAATAGGATCCCAAAAAGCCAGTACATGCAGTAAAGAAATCCTTGTGCCACTGCCAGTGGCCTCTCAGTCTACCCCAGCCATGCAACTGTCAACCATGTTCAGAGGGACCAGTTTGTTCCTATGCTTGTTCCTTCCCAGTCCAGCTGGAGTTGGTGAGCTCTCATTAGCTCAGGTAGACTGTTTCAGTGGATGAATCCTTCATGGTCTTGACCTCCTTGCTCATATTCTCACTCCTTCCACTCTTCAACTGGACTTTAGGAGCTTGGTCCAGTGCTCCAATGAGGGTCTCTGCCACAGTTTCCATCTGTTGTTGGACAAAGATACTTAAGATAATCATCATTCTGACTACAGAGCAAGGCCAGTTGGGGCACCCTCTTCTCTATTGCTTAGGGTCGTAGCTAGGGTCATCTTTGTGGATTCCCAGGAATCCAAGACAATATTTATGAAAAAATTGAACCTAGCTATTCTTAATTTCATAAATAAAAGGATAATTTATAATTCCAATGCTTTCAAAGAGAGGATAAAGGCTCACAGTACTTGACACTGTACAGAATTTTAACTTTCTGTCCTGATTAAGTTCAACAAGGGAAAGATGATATCTTCCTGTGGTATTAATTTCTTCTCCATGCTATCAGGAATAGTGATCATTTCACAACAGTCTGGGTCTTAAATTAACTTTTGATAAATATTTACTCAGTTCCTTTGCTCATTTGTTTGTTTTTTATTTTAAATATATAATACAATATATTCTAATTATAATTTCTCCTCCTATAACTCCTTCCATATCCTCTCCACTTCTCCACTCAACCAGTTCCATGCCATCTTTCTCTCTCTATTTAGAAATAGGCAAGAACAAGAAAACCATAATCAAGAAAGAAACAGATACAGAAACTTTCTCCTTCTGTCTCTCTGTCTCTCTCTCTCTGTCTCTCTCTCCTCTCTCTCTGTCTCTCTCTCTCTCTCTCTCTCTCTCTCTATATATATATATATATATATATATATATATATATATATATATATATCATGCACACACACACAAACAAACACACACAATCATAAGTAAAAATAAAAAATAAGAAACCATACAAACAAGCAATAGACCAGTAAAACAAACAGGAAAATATCCAATCTAAACAATATGAAACAAATGTCGACAAAATATCACTGAGCTAGTCTTTTATGAGTCATCTGAGGTTGGATTTGGGGGTCTACCCATAAAAGTGGTTAATATGCTCAGTGAGACTACATTGAAGAGAACTAATTTTTCTGTTGCAATGAATATCAATTGAAAATAGTTTCTTAGATGGAGATGGGAGTCTTTCTTCACTGAGACCTTGTCTGGTTTGAACATGAGCAAGCTTTGTGAATACGGCCACCATATCAATAAGATTATATATACTTCAATCTTGTTATTTACTATGTGTGGAATATTCTATTTCTTTTGAGTATGCATTCCCTCTGGTTCCCAAAGTCATTCTTCTTCTTTGATACAGCTCTCTGAGCCCTGAGAAAGGGGCTTGAGTAGGAATCACATTTCAGAATGAGTGTTCCAAAATCACTTGATCACTTCATATGATCAAAATTTGGGTCTTAATATTTTTTCCCTCAACTATAGAAGGAAATTTCTAGATGATGACTGTTCATGACATAGTAGAATATCATTGGAATCATTTTATTTTTATGTGCCTTTAGCAGAACAGTAATATTTATTTTCCCCTATGTCCATGTCATATCTAGTCTTGGGTCTTAGACACCTGAACAGTGTCTTGCATGGGTTCCATACCATGAAGTGAGCCTTAAATTCAATAGAAATAAGGTCAGATACTCCTACAATGTTTGTGTCACTATTGGACTAGCATACCAGGCAGGTGAGTCACCACACTTTACTACAGGATTTGTAGCTTGGTTGGTGGCTGCCTTTCTTCTTTGGTAGCATGCAGAGTACTTTTCAGTACCATGAACTCTACTTAGTAGAGCTGAAGGCTCTAGTTTGCCATCAACTTAACTTCATTGTGTTTAATAAGATATGTAAGTGTTGTATTCAGCAATAGGGTGCCATCAGTTCGTGTAGAGCAACCAATAGCCTTGGCAATAGCCCAAGATTTTTAGTAGTTGCCCCTGGGAACTTTCAGCCAACAATTAAATTAGATGTTTACTTGTGGTGAAATATGTGTAGTTGAGGCTTTTGTCTATGTCATTATTTGGTTAGTCCGTTTATAGTCCTTTTTCTTAAGAAATATAACTGTAGATGTATTTAAGAAGCATCTACAGTAGTTTGTTTCCATATAACCATTCAAATGACACTTATTATTAGTTGTCCTTGCCTGTATTTCCTCCCTTAACGCCTCCCCATTTAATCCTTCTGCTAAAATCTACCCCATTCTGCATTAATTATTCACTCTATTTCCCTCTCGACTAGTCCCTTGCTTTATATTAACCTTTGTGCTTATAGAGACTATTGCATGCCCTTCAGAAGCTAATATCCACATACGCACATATCAGGGAAAATATGCAATATTTATCTTTGCAGTGTGAGTTGTCTCACATAAGACGATGTTTTTTCTTACTCTATCTGTTTATCTTAAAATTTACAATTTTCTTTACTTAGCAGCTAAATAATATTCCATTGTCCAAATATGCCTTGATGAATATCAAGGCTGTTTCCAATTCCTAGCTATTCTGAATAGAAAATGAACATGGAAGGAAAAAGTTTCTCTGTAACATGATATAGAGTCCTTCGAATATATACCCAGGGTTGGTGTGGGAGTTCCTTCTGCCTATGTGTTGTTTTATTGGTTAATGAATAAAAAAACTACCTTAGCCTATTGATAGGGCAGAACTTAGGCAGTCTGGGAAAACTGGACTGAATGCTGGGAGAAGGAAGGCAGAGTCAGGGAGAATCCGTGGATCTGTCAGAGTCAGACATGCTGAAACTTCACTGGTAAGCCACAACCTCATAGTGATACACAGACTAATAGAAATGGGTTAAATTAATATGTAAGAGTTAGCCAATAAGAAGCTAGACCTAATGGACCAAGCAGTGATTTTATTAATATAATTTCTGCGTGGTTATTTTGGGTCTAATCTAGTTGGGCAGCCAGGATGAACAAGCAGCACCTCCTGAAACAGATTTGTGCCAACATAGTGGAATAAATTCATGTAAAACCTGAGAGGGCTTGAAAAAAA
>JAQHUG010000196.1:1575453-1586043 GCA_028555095.1 Dicrostonyx torquatus
GTCACAGTGTTGTATAAATATATGTAGGCTTGGGAAAGAGAAGAAAAAGAGTATAGAGAGTTGAAAAAGAAAAGACTTTATAGAGACAAATTACAGACAGCCGTAGATTAAAAGCAGTAAAGAAAAATAATATCAAGGCTGTATGCTGGGAGAAAGAAAGATGGAGTCAGAGAGAAGCCATGAAGGTGCTGTTGGAGAGAGATGTGCTGAAACTGCTGGTAGGCCACAACCTTGTGGTTATGCACAGATTAATGGTTTGGGGTTAAATTAAGATGTATGAATTAGCCAATAAGAAGCTAGAGCTAATGGGTCAAGCAGTGATTTAATTAATACAGTTTCTATGTGGCTATTTCAGATCTAAGCTAGCCAGGTGGCCAGGAAGAAAAGGTGGCCCCTCCTGCAACACATGGTGGTATAGCTGGATCATCTGGTATCTGTATTTCCAGTTTCCTGAGGAACCATAGTGCTTCTCTCATTTGTCAACTAAATTATTTATTTTTATAGCCATTAAATAGTTAATATTATTAAATATTATTGATGTACAATTTCTAAAAGTAGAGTTTGAAGTAATTCTACTTATACTTTTTTGCTTCTATTTTCTTTTATAAAGGTGATATCTGAAAGATTATTGCCCAGAGCATCTTCAAAGAACTTTGTGCTTCCTTCACAAAGTTATGCTTGAATTTAGAAAAGATGAAAGTCTTGTTTTCTATTTCTGTATGTAGCTGGCAATTCTTACCATCATTTATTAGAAGCATAATCTTTGTTGATTAGCCATGAGTGTGTAGATATTTTTAAATATTTTATATTAATATGTATGTGTTTTATGTAGGCGTTATGCTACTTTAATACCTGTGTCTCTATAGTATGTTTTTAGATCATGTATTGATATATTTCTGTTTTTTCTTTACTAAAAATTGATCTTCTCTTTATGGTATCATGCAATTTATATGGGATTGATTTTATATATCATTGAAAAAAGTCAGTGAAAAATTTGGTAGGACATGAATTTTATTCTCCATGTTGCTTTGAGCAAATTAGGTATTTTAACAATACTAATTCTTAAAATGAATAGAAATCAATATTTATAAACTATTAACCTTCTCTTCAATATTTCTTTCAATAACTGTCAGAGAAGAAATTTTAAATTAGTAAAGCTACTGTGGCAAATAATACAAATACTTAAAATTAGTTAATACATTAATTAAAAACCCTACATCTGGTCATATATTATGAAGCAATTATATTAAAGACATTTCTAGGGCTAGAGAGGTGACTGAGCAATTACAATCATGGGTGCTATTCTAGAGAATGAAAGTTTGGTTCCTAACACCCTTATCAGGCAGCTCGATGTCAATTTTAAGGCAAAAATGAAATAATATATAAATGTGCCTTTGTTTCATGAAGTTTTATTTTATTTTTATGAGTGTGTGTGATGGTGGTGTGTATGCAAGTGACTGTGGAAGTTTTCTGGTTTCCGCAGACATTTATTTTATGACTCTTAAGAATTTAAAATGATGATCAGATTAACTTAGCAATGTCACAATATAAAAGTAAATATATATTTAAAACCATCATTTTTCATGATTAATATGTGTAATATAATGGTCAAATAAATAAAATTGAAAACATATAAATTAAAAGTAATTCACTACACCTATTTTGTAAACAAGTGGTATAATTTACGTAGGAACCTAACACAGCTACAAAATAGGAAAAAATATGACTTGAATATACTCATAGACAATTACTAGCAAATAAAGACTTTATTAAATAGTTAAAAATAAAGATCATAAAATCTTCTTAAATTGAATCATCAAATTCTATAAAAAGTTTAAGAAACATAAATTTTCATTTTTCTTTGTCTTCTATTTGTTTGTTTTCAGGCAGAATTTACTATGTAGAATTTGAATCTCGAGAGCCCTCTGCTTGAACTGAGCGTAAGGATTAAGCAAATAGACCACCGGAATACCTGATTTTATTCCCCTTTGCGTCTATGGATCAGTGCTTTATTCATCAGTATACTGTGACTCAAAATACATCCAGATATTTTCCAGAGTATAGCATTATTGCACATTGCTGTGAGCACAATCATATAAATCATAGCATGATGAAGGTTGAAAAGTATGCAAACCTTTCATGAAGAGGGTTTAAAAGTGTGAGGAAATGGCATCTTTTCTCCTTTATAACGTCATGACTGACCCTTACTTACGGACCATCATCATTACTTTTTCTGGAAACTTGGGTGATGCAAAGGAATCCTTTAATTCAATTTTTATATCAGTTCTCTGACAATTTTGTCCATTATCTTTTTTTTTTTATCATACTTGCTCTTTCCCTCAAAGGTAACAGAGGTTTTTAAGAGACACTAAAGATATTTGCTAGGTTGGCTTAGAATAATATCAAGCAGAAATCTGTGCAGCTCTAACATAATCCTCTTTCATGTATCTCATATATTTTACTTCTCATGTTTAATAGGCTCTTATCTGCTTTCTGAATCCCTCCTCTGTGGCCAATAACATAAAAAAATCCAGAGACCCACATTCACACCAGAGCGAGGGATCGTGCTGCCAAGGTCCAGTGGAAGAGCAGAAGGAGGGAGAAGATGAGCAAGGACGTCAGGACCGTGAGGGACTGGCCCACCAACAGAGACAGTGTGCTCGATCTATTGGGAGCTCATCGAATCCAGCTGGACCAAGACTGAATGAGCATATGACCTAATGGACCCTATGAATGTGACTGCCAATGGGGACTGACTGAGAAGCCAATGATAATGGCACCGGGACCTATCTCTTCTGCATGTATTGGCTTTTTGGGAACTTATTCTATATGGATGCACATCTTCTTAGACCGAGATGGAGGGGGGAGGGCCTTGAGCTTCCCATAGGGCAGGGTATCCTGCCCCATCTTAAGGAAGCAGAGGGAGGGCGGTGGGGTGGGGGGGGAGCAGGAGGGCCGGGAACAAGGGGAGTAAATGTAAATTTTTCTTTCAACAATAAAAAAAAAAGAGAAAAAAAATCTATTATATAAACTTTTAAGGAAAAGAGACACATTTGGCTTATACTACGGAAGTGTTGCAATCAAGGAGTCACGCTTGTTGGTGGCCATCTGGCTGACAGTCATGAGGTGATTCTGGGTATGCTTGAGCAGAAAAGGAGACAATTGCTCGTGACATGTAAGTTCAGAAGATTTAAAATACATTTCTCCTGTTCCTTTTCTGTGCCAAGTACACGACTTGGAAGAATGATTGTATGATTATATTGGGTTCAAGTTGTGTATCTTACTATATTTTCTGTATAATTGTGAGAAAAAATCCTAATAATAAAGAAGAAATTATTTCATGATTCATCCATCAACCTTACAACTTTCATGTAGGCTTGAAAACTCATGATCATAGAACTCCCTGCTTGCTAATCATTTACTTTTGTTTAGTGTCTGTAGGATTATGGATTTGGAAGGAGGGGGAGGACAGGATGGCCTCTTTAAAGATCCTATCCTCAGCTAAATGCACATACTTGACAAGCACTGTGTGAGGCAGTACATGAACTATGACAGAACCTTAAATGAAAGCAGAAACAAAATCATTTTGATATACCGAAATTCATAGCCCAAAGATTTAAAGTCTCGAGAACTAGAATAATGAGTGACAGGATATAAACTTCCATGAGGGCAGAAAGCTGTGTCCTCTGTCAATGGCTTCCCGTTTGTTTTGTGAGCCTGCATGCTCACACTGCACTGAAGAGTTTAGTTACCTCTCTCCTTTGCAGTTTCAATGATAAAGTGGTATCCGGAATAAACTGTTTTCAGACTTCAAGATTCTAAAATGCATGTTTTATCTAATCTAAAATATTTCCAGTAATAAATTTGCAAGCATTTTTAAAGTAATGATAAGCAATATAAATTTCCTCTCAAATGTAAATGTGTCACCATAAGATGAAAATATATAAGGCACAGCCGGAAATTGGTTATGTTACTTTAAAGATCTTAAATTCTATAGCTTATTTAACTTTTCCAATGCTTAGCTTTGAATTTTTTTAAAAAGCATCTTATTTATCTTTCATGTATTGTTTTTGTTGTTTTACTTTAAATTTTGTGAAAGATTTATCAAAGCTTTATGGTCCTAGCTCTGCAGCGCCACCTTATGGAGATACTTTGCACAGCCATTTTATACTCTGGCAGAATGATCATTGTTCTAACAGATTTGATGCAAATAGGATCCCTGTCTATGCTTTGAAAATGAAAGCAATTAAGCTGATGCCAAGAGCACTTTTTTCCTCCTCTTTATTGTTGCTTATATAAAATTTCCTTATCGTAGCAACTGTATGATTTTTCAGGCACTCAAAATTATGTACTAAGATCTGAAATTCTCACTACACACATCGAAGCTAGGATAGAGAGGAAGAATGAAGCTGTTAAAAAGGAAAATGAGACAGCAGTAAAAGATCACAGTACAGCTGGTGTTTGTTGGCAAGAGTTTCCACTTCAAAATTTGCAGCAGTTCAAATGCCTCTATTATTATTGGTGCTTTTCCCTGATCATGCTCACCAGGAATTGGGGAAAAAAATGAAGTCTTTGAAACTCAGAGAAATAAACTGTGAAATTCTCCTTAGAGTGCATAAATTTAGCTATAACTTCTTCCAACTGTGTTTCTTTAACTGAACAGCATATAATACATAAGCTCTGTGTGGAGATATAGGAGGCTTTCATGTTTCTGTCATCAAAAGTAATATTAAGACCCATAATCACACAGATAGAATAATTTCACAATATCTCAGAAGAAATACAATTAAGCAAGGACTTCTAAATGATCTCAAAATTTAATTTCTCCTTTTATTTAGTTTCTTATTATGGCTCTAGAATTTACTAAAGATAGAAAATCTATATAGATGCAAAACTTTGCACATAGGACATTGAGCAAATGTTAAACAATGCACTACTAATAAAGCTACAAAATCTTTACATTAGTAGTACCAAGTACAGATAAGTATCTTGAGTATGTCTACAGCAATTCCTAAAGGAAGAGCAAGAGATAACAAACTCATGAAACTGCAGATCTTACCTTGTGATGTGTTATTTGTATCAAACACTTCATGATGTTTGGGAGAGGGGTCAATTCCTGTTTATGTTTGTGAGTATAACCTAATTCTTAAATGATCTTTATGATCAATTCTGAGCAAATAAATAATAAATTCTTGTCTTGTGGTCTTGCCCATATACAACTATTTCAAACATCTGTGTTGTTTAGTACTCTTGGTAGTTTCAGTTTTCTCCCAAACACTGTAAAAATAATTGTATTTTTAGAAGACTGTATGTCCAAGAGACAGACTGTATAATTGAGAGATGCTCAGGTTATGTTAGTAAGGGAAAAAAATGACACCATGCTTTAAAGTAGCATGCTGTATGAGAAAAACCTAGGGAGCAATTTCCTTTAAAAACTGATTTGTGCCACATATGGGACCAAATTTTTAAAACACTCGTATTCAGAGGTTTATTCAGAAGTTAGGTAAGAAGATACTGAATTCAAGACCAGCCTGGACTAAACTTAAAGAAACTATCACACACACTCATAAACAGAGAGGAAGATTTTGAGAGAGAGAGAGAGAGAGAGAGAGAGAGAGAGAGTTAATGTTTGTAAGCTTGTAACATGAGGGCCTGCTTGTTGGGATTTCTGTCCCACCCAGTACCCCACCAAAGCCAGCAAGCCCCAAAGAAAATCACACAGAGGTCTCCATAAGATTATAAACTGATTGGCCCATTAGCTCAGGCTTCTTATTAGCTCTTGTAACTTATATTAACCCATTATTCTTATCTATGTTAGCCACATGGCTCAGTACCTTTTCTCAGTGGGGTAGGGTCACACCCTGCCTCTTCGGTGGCCTGCACAGGAATGTAAAGGGAGCATCTTGCTTCCCAGAATCCTCTTGTTCCTGTCTGGTTTTTCCATCTTTACTTCCTGCCTGGCCAATCAGCATTTATTTAACACATGATTGACAGAATACAGACAATTCTCCCGCACCAAACATTGAGCTACACATATGCAAATATAACAACTAATGAAAAAAATTAAGCAAATATTAATAGAGTATTGGAGAGACAGGAAAGGTAGAAGTTAAATTGTGCTTTCTGTTGGTGTGTTATAGGAGGACATTGATCTCTTTCATCCAAATGAACAGATGCAGGAAAGAACTGGTGATCCAGAACTGAATTTAGGGGAAATACTCAAAAACAATAATATATAAATATAATCCAATAAAAATGTTAAATAAGATATATTCTATTAAATTCCCAAAAAATATATCATAGAAGAGGTGAATATATAAATAGTATCTCAAAAACTGAGCCATTTCAGATATGAAATATTTGCATTTATATATAATATATTATATTAAGTATGTATAGTGTATATAGTATAATATATTATAATCAATGAAATGTATATATTTCACATATATACATATATAATCAATAAAATAATACTTAAGGATATTCTGTTTTACTCATAGATTGGTACCTTGCCCTGTCATCATCAGAGAAGCTTTTGTAGCAGCATATGGGAATAGGAGTTAAGACTCCCAACCAGACATTAGGAGGAAAGAAAGTTTAAGTTGGTGATACTCATTGGGTTTTTCCTCTCAGAGTTCAGGGAGCCCTAAAGAAGAGGGGGAGAGATGATAGGATGCAGGACACCAGGAGAACATGACCCATTGAATCAACTAAGCAGGCCTAACTTGGGCTCACAGAGACTGAGTGGTAAGTACAGGACCTGCATACGTCTACAGCAGGTCCTTGTGATATGTGTTACAACTGTTAGTTTGGTGTTTTTGTGGGACTCCTAAGAGTTTGAGCTGGTGTGTCTCTGACTCTTTCGCATGTTTTTGTGACTTTTTTCCTCCTGCTGTGTTGCCCTGCCCAGCCTTGATATAATGGCTTTTGCCTTCTCTTGCTGTGTCTTGTTTTATTGGCTTTGCTTCTTATCTTTTAGAGGCCTGCTCTTTTCTGTCAGGAAACAGAGAGAGAGTGTGTCTGGGGTAGAGGAAAATTGAAGGGAATTAAGAATGGAGAGAAGAGAAACTGTGGTCAGTATGCATGATATGAGAAAAAAATCTATTTTCAATTAAAATTATTTTAATAAATAAAATTGTTTTTCTGTTTGAATATAAGAGTTTTAAGTAATGAGAATTTGGCAATGATTGCAAGAGTCACTATTTTAAAATGTTTTTCTAAAGATCATTGTTGAGGTCATCTATCTATCTAATAGCTATCTATCATCACCTATTTATGATTTTAATGTGTTATCTATCTATAGATAGATTATTATCTATCTACTTAGCATTTATCTATCATCTACCTGTCATTATGTCTATCTGTATCAAAATCTGACTAAAACGTGAAGCATTATTATATCACCAGCAGCCTGCTACTTAAGAAAAAGGGAGGTTTAGATGTTTAGCTTTGCTTCTATTAATTTTTTGAGAATGTAAATCTTATGAACCTGCAGAAAATGACAACTTTTTATGCCAAAATATGTTTTTAAAATAAATAACAAGACAACTTGAAGTAACGACATGAAATGATGAGTTCCAACATCCTGTTTGTAACTGGCTAATTCCTAATAGTTGTTTTACTTCTCTTCTTTGAATATGGATCATGAGAGAAGAATAAAGTAAGGCATGTGATTTCCTGCCCAAGCGGGGAAATGCTTCATTACATAATTCTAATTTACTGTGGTTTCTATTTTGCAAACTGAGAACTCAATAGCAAAAAATGAAGCATTATATTGCATAGCTATGGGCATTTACATAATTATATGCGTTCAAAATGTTAAGAAGCCAGTTTTCAACTTATTCCATTTGTCAGGTTCTGCTTCCTCAAGTCTATGCTTCCTGTCAAATACAGATATACTACCATCAATACTGAGATAATCTTTTCTGGGGCAGGGAATAAATTATGTATCAGCAAGCACAGGCTAGAGGTAATCTTACAGTAAAACTCATAACATTTTCTTAATTAGGAATGGTAATGCAAGTACCTGTGAAATGTTCCTTATTGGTATTAGAGCAAGTTTACTGAGAACAGTCATGAAATATGTATTTATTTTTATTCATAAAGTATGTTTTCTTTCCTACTTTTTCTATTTTTTTATCTAGATATTTCTGATATCATTTTAAATTTTGGTGAACACTAGAAATATGTAGGGACTAGAAACAGATATTTCATAACAAAACTAAGGCTTCATTTCCAATTTCTTATCCCCAAATTGTTTAAAATGTGCTTATATATTAGAATAATTACCTGAAAAATAGATTTAATTAAGATTACACTGTATATATATTCAGTTACTTTTAATTGCAATTTGCAATGTCACTTAATCTGGAAATAATGAAGCATGTTAGAAGGCAAACCTACCATAGCTAAAATTAAAAGAGAAGTCAAAGGTAGGAGGATCCTCAAGGATAAAGATAGTGATAAGAAGACTTATGATTTTAGATAAGGTCATCTAAAGACTTAAGAAGTAATAAACTGAAACTGAGCAAATTTACAGCACAAATTTAAATATTAATAGTAAATTGTCTGAATTTATCAACACAAATTGACTTTAAGTCAATAAGCTATTACCAAATACTGAGGAATAATAGACCTGAAAATTTATATATGACAATAACATCTTCAGAAATTGCAAAGAACCAGTAGTTCAGGCATTCACATTATACTTAAAATAATAAATCTTCAAGGTCAAAATGCACAATGATGAAAGAATAGCATATAATTTAATTAAAAAGTTCACAAAATTCTGAATCATGAAGTGCTTTAGCATAAGCTTAAATGTAAATATATAAGCGATCTCTAGGAAGTATTTGAGATTTTATTGTGAATTTTTAAAATCAAATTTAAAACACATCATAGAGTTATAAGTTTGTTAACTCATATTTAAATAAATCAAGTATTTTCAAGTTGAACTCAATATTAAATATTATATTAAAGTCTATATATTCAATTTGTATATAAAATATATTCAAATTTTATGTAGAAATGCAAAGAATAGTAATACTTGGGTGCGATGAATGGAAAGAAGTATATAATATTACAAAATAGCTCTTTACCTTATGAGAAGATGTGTTACTATGATTGGTTTAAGAAAGATGCAGATAGCTAATAGCTATGCAGGAGAGAACGAGCAGACATTCCAGAGAGAGAGATAACTCTGGGAAGAATAGAGGTGGGGAATAGCCAGACAGACAGGGAATAATGAGGATGGGCAGGACAGAGATGAGTTAACAAGCCATGTCTAAAAACACAGATTAAAAAATGTGTATTAATTATAGTTATAAAAACTAGTTCAAAACAAGGCTGGGCTTTCATAATTAATAATAAAAGTTTCTCTGTCATTATTTGCAGACTTGTTGCCCTGATGAAAAAGTACTATTACAATAAGCAGACTTAATCACTAATATTTCAAAAATGTAATACCTACAAACATAAAAGAAGTCTTTTCAGTCATGTCTGGATTACTTATTTGAAATTTGTTTTTCCTTATTGAAATGATGTGCAACTAGATGTTTTAACACACCTTAGCTTTTCCCTCCACTGTTTAACAATTGTAACTGTATTTTCCAATGAGCTATATACAAATAAAAACAGATATTTTCAAATCACTTACTGAGTGTAAGTGTTCACCTTTAAAATATGTAATTTATATATTCACCGTTTAAAAGAAAATGCTCATAAAATTGCATAAATTTATGCAACAGAAAACATATCTATTTTAGCATAGATACTTGTATTATATAAGCTTCAATCTATAAATATTTCCAAGAGTTATAAAATTTGAAGATGTAAATAATTAACTATGATTTATTTAATAAAACTGACACTAATAGTTACACAAGCATAAAAATATAGTGCACAAACATAATATTTGTGCAAATAGCAAATAACCAACTAAAATATTTTGTGGCTCTACTTTTAAAAGTTTAATGTAACCCAACTAAAGTAAGTTTTGCAAGTGAATATAATGATTTTCTTCTGTACAAGAAGAACAGAAATATTAGAGACCTGGACTAATCATGTTCAGGCCCATTGGGTTCCTGGCAACATGATATGTCTGATGTAATTTTTAACAGCCTAGGTTTGTATCATATTAATATATCAGGTTCTATAATTGTTAATGAATTTCTGGTATGTGCATTCTGAATCAAGGCACTTTAAAAATGTCAGTCTATCAACAAAAAAGAGGATGGAACAGACAAGAATGATTTAAGAAAAATCTAAGCTAAAAGCCGTAGACACATCTTTTGCTATAGCAGCAAAATCATTAAGCTTAAAGGAGCATATCCATTAGATAAAATCACATTTATTACATACAGTTTAAAGTCCCGTCAAAGTCCATAAGAGACTAGTGATGTAAGTCAGTAATGTAGCACCTACATATTATAAATTTTAGTTTGCGCTCCAGCATAGAATAAAAATTAACCAAGGAAACGAATATAGATGTTGCTATATGTAGGAGGGTCCATCTTTATTTCTCTTACTCTCATTGGCTGAATAAAGGACTGCCTGGCCTATAGGTGAAGACACAGCCCTTAGGTGGGC
>JAQHUG010000196.1:1594449-1609822 GCA_028555095.1 Dicrostonyx torquatus
CATTATATTGATTTTGGTTTATTGATATAAGTTTAATGTCAATCTTTTTATAGTGTATATATGTATTTCTGATCTTAAGGTATTGTGTTTGTCCAGCTCATTTAAAAATGTAATGAATAATTAAGAAATACAGGTTAATAGATAATCATCTATAATAGTAAAGTCATGTTAGGTTTCCTAGATGTACAAAGATGTATTTCAGATGAATAAATATTCTTCATATCTTTCAAAGACTAAACTGTTGCAAGAGGCATGGGTGGGCTGCATTACCCGGCTCCCGGCCGCAGGCCTGCTTTAGATTCCAGCTAACTTATACCCAAAATAATTACACACAAACTGTATTCATTTAAACTCTGCCTGGCCCATTAGTTTTAGCCTCTTCTTGGCT
The DNA here is from genome assembly GCA_028555095.1 of Dicrostonyx torquatus. Lineage (NCBI taxonomy): Eukaryota > Metazoa > Chordata > Mammalia > Rodentia > Cricetidae > Dicrostonyx > Dicrostonyx torquatus. The sequence continues at coordinate 1,594,838 of JAQHUG010000196.1, forward strand.
ATCTCTTACATCTTGAATAAACCAATTTCTATTAGTCTGTAAGCCACCACAACATAGTGTTCTTACCGGGAAGATTTTAACCTACGTCCAATTTGGGCTGGAGAAGCATGGCATCTGCCCCAGTGCCTTCTCTCTCCCAGCCTTCCCTTCTGTCTACTCTGCCCACCTAAGGGCTGCCCTATCAAAAGGCCAAGGCAGTCTCTTTATTCAAACAATAAAAGCAACAGAAATAGCAACCCCCTACACCACTAAATAATGTGGCATTTAAAATGATTTAAGAACTTAGATCTGTTCATGGTAATGAGACACATCTGTTTCTGGCAGCACCAATTACTTCAAGAGGAAGATGGGCATTGAAGAAGCTCCTTATGGAGTTAGACAGTCAGGCAAGGAACTGCTCCTGCCTGAATTTCTTGATATTATGCTGTATGACTGGACATGCAGGATCCACAAAAAAAATGTCTGCTTAACTTGTCTAAAGGTGAGACTCTCCTTTGAGGCTCCTGCTTCATTAAAGAGACTGCTAAACATTCTTCAGTACACAGAAAAATGTGACTGATAAACTGCCAATATAAGTGGAAATGTCTTTGAAATTCCCTGCTTCATAGAAAAGCCTGCTGGATACTATGGGCCTGTAGGCTGAAGATGGATACTCCAACGACACGCAAGAACTTCGGGTGACTGTTTAGGTAGTGAGATGTCTCTGTCAATTCTAGAATTTTTGAAGTTGCTTCCAATGCACTTCCTATTAACTTAGGTAATATTATATTCTTCTGGAGTCTTTGATAGAGTTGAAGAATAGATAGTTATAGTTTTCCTTAGTTATGATAAAATATAAAATAGATATGAATATTAAACTATAATTCTTGCTTAAAACCTCTTTTGTTATATTAATTTACTGTGTTAAAGTTAAAACCTTCCTGATTATTTAAACAGAAACTGGGAGGTGATGTGGGATTCCCCCTCTGTATGCTGTAAATATCATTGGATAATAGAGGACTGTCTTGGGCCTGCACAGAGTAGATTAGAGGTAGGCAGGGAAAAATAAAATGAATACTGGGAGAAAGAAGGCAAAGTCAAGGAGAAGCCATGTAGCACACCAGAGACAGACACTGGACGGAAACTTGTTGGTAAGCCACAGCCACATGACAAAACACAGATTAACAGAAATGTGTTAAATTAAGATGTAAAAGCTAGCAAATAAGAAGTTAAAGCTAATAGGGCAAGCAGTGATTTAATTAATATAGTCTCTTTGTAGTTATTTTGAGTCTAGACAGCCAGGAATGAACAAGTGAGCTCCTACAACACTTATAGTTCTAATTTTCATGTAAAAGTACATCTCTCAGAGGCAAGACATCCTTCTTTATATTTTCTACTCTTCCTTATGTGCTAATAGTTATCCATAGAAATTGTATTATGCCATAGTAATTAAATTTTTACCGCGGTCTTTTGTTCATTCCACAAATTCTGAATAAATATGATTCTACAGATATCTCAAATTATTTAAAATACTTTCAGGAAATCTGAAATGAATAAATAAAGGCATATTTTATCATTAGCCTAATAAATTGAACTATAAAAAAACTTAACAATCAATACCTCACTGAATTGGCATTGCAAGCTCTATAATAGAAAGTTTACTCGGTTTATTTTATATGTGTTTTATTTGCATGGTAATGCGTACAGTAACTTCTAATTAACAGAACTTAAGTTTCAATTTATTATCACAGATAACAAATGTCAGTGTGGAAATTTTAAAATGATGTAAATACAACCAGCATTGTAAGGTTGAGAATGCATAGATGGCACAAAGTAAACTTTGAGTAAGAAATTGTTAACAATTTCAAGGCTTTCAGTGAAAGTTATTTGTTCAGGTGGTTGAGTAAAAAAGTTTCCCAGTAACTGTTTTTATTTGTTAACATTTAATGTTTCTTGGATTTAATTTATGTCTTCTGGATAAACAATGGCAATATAAAGGGAAAGCTGTCTCAGAGGTTCCCTGTTGAAGACTTGTTGAGAATGCAAATAATAATAATAATAATAATAATAATAATAATCACTGTTCTAACTTAGGAGAGCTGTTGAAGATTAATGACTTATTTCTTTGGGTTCAAGTTTTCCACATGCACTGGGTCCACTATGGTGGTATAATTAATTTTACAACATGAGGGCTTTGTCATCCAACATCCCCATACCATGCATCTATGATAAGTATTCTTTAATTAAACCTCAAAATTTGCCACAGTTGTTACATGGTACAGCTGGAACACAGATACCTCTGTGTATCACAGAGATTTAATATGCAGTTGGGGAAGCATAATAATAGAACATTGATAAGAAAGCCTTCTTAGTTGCTGTCTAAAGTTGTTAAAAAAAACCTTTAATAAATACATACAGCTAAAGAAAAGATAACAGAGAAAGGTAACATATCAGGTATATGATTAAATCTTGCTAAGAGCAGCAAGATACACCAGGCTCTAAAGGGAATCCCAAACATTCTTTGGGGATTTTTCTTAGCTTCCAACTACAAATAAGTGAAGATAATTGAGAATGGCTTTCCTTTGCAGGAAGCCAGGAATAACCTTTCTTCTAAAGAATAGCACACAATACAGCAAACTGGTAGAGTTATTTTAATGTGAGGTTCATTTTTCTGTCTTTGTTAATAGAGGGTGTCTTTTCCCTGTATTTTGATTAAAATATTAGAATGGTTGTTTCAATCATATTTCTCTAACATACTGCATTCACTTGAAAATCATAGTGAGTACTATGTCTACAAATCAGATTTGAGGTCCTATTAGTGATTTGATGACCTAGAGGGAAGTCATACTAAGAAGAGGCCCGTGCACAGACACAAGCATGTTGACCGAGGTTTCTGTCCCCCATGCTAGTGCAACCATTCAATCTCAAAAAAATGCACCTAGGTCCACATTAATTAGACACTGGTTGGCCTATTATCTCTGGCTTCTTATTAACTCTTACGTCTTACATCTTAACCCATCATTCTTGTCTGTGTTAGCCACGTTGTTTGATATCTTTTTTTAGTGAGGCAGTCTCATCTTGCTTCCTTTGCATCTGGGTGACAGCTGCTTACTGAATCTTTTATCTTCTCAGAATTCTGTCTTTAATTATTTTTAGACACTCACGCACATGCACACATGCTCGTACACACACACACACACACACACACACACATAATTCAGTTCAAAAAATGCTGCACATATGTGTGATTGCAGAGTTGACCACTTGTTATTGGATAACTAGTTGAGGGGCTCCCCTGGGCAAGAGTATTTGTTCATTTCTCTGCATTCCTTAGTTACCTATATTCTTTACCTGTCTTTGGAATCCCACCTGAGTGACTCATCCCATATTTAAATGTCTTTTGGTGTTGTAACATGTTGGGCCAGATTGTTGGGGTTTTTTGTCCTCCCACCAGGTCTCACAGCCGGCAAGTCCCAAAAAAAATCACACAGAGTGTCGTTGGGTTATAAACAGATTGGCCCTTTAGCTCTGGCTTTGTATTAGCTCTTATAACATATTTTAACCCATTATCCTTATCTATGTTAGCCACATGGCTCAATACCTTTTTTAGCGGAGCAGGTCACATGATGCTTCTTCCATGATCTGGGCTTCCTCCTTCCCAGCATTCTCCTTTCCTATCGCCCCTCGTCTACTTCCTGTCTGGTTGACCCACCTATGTTTCCTGCCTGGCCAATCAGTGTTTATTTAAACCATGATTGACAGAATACAAACAATTATCTTGCATCAGGTGATATCCTTGTACCAGTCTTATAGCTACAGTCATGTTGCTGAGACTTCATAGATGTAACTTCCCTGACATTTCTAGGAAACACAATCTTTCAGTAAATTTACTTTTTCTAAACATATCTTCACAGCATATAGAGACCATTAGAGAAAACAATATTTAACAAACTGTAGAAAATAATTAATCATGTGGTACCCAGACTCTGATGTGTGAACATAATTCTTCCTCTAAGGCTCAGAAGACTTTTCTAAAGAAGAGGCAAAATAATTGTAAGAGCAATAGGCCAGGAAATCTCACTTGAGATTGTGTCCCCTTAATAAGGCTTTAGAGACAATGAAATTTAAGAAATTATTGCAGTAGAATTGCTTACTGAGATATTTCAACCAACTGCCCTGCAGTATTCTAGCACTATTGTCAAACCCATTAGCTGACCAACCACTTGTAATGTCATATTCTAATCAAAAGTCTTAAAAAAAACAAAGCAGGAAATTCAGTAAATCTATGGAAGGGCTAAATATTAAAAGTGGTAAGTAAAAATGTGTCAAAATTTCTCATTAATTGTAACAGCTCTTAATATATAATCATAAAAGAGGGGAAAGGACATGACTAAACTAAAAAAAAAAACCCTAATTTATCTTCTCAATTTTTGTAAGAGTATTATATCTAAAGCAAAACTAGTCTAATAACACAAATAAAAATTATAAATCAAAGGGGACTTCCAATAGTTACTCTAGCAGATTATACAGGTAAAAAATTAAGCAAATAAAGCCTTCTAAACACACAGGCATAAACACATATGGATTTCTAAAGATTGCAGCAGTATACACATAGCCTAAATGGGAATGCCCCAGGCTGTACAGAGGAGACGTAGACATGAACCCTATCACTAAGTAAGGACTGACAATGAAAAATTAGTTCCATCCAATGGAGTCTCACTGGAGACATAAACCACTCTTAAGGCTGGGCATTATGCCCAGTAAAAGATGACCAACACAATATGAGCTCAATGGCATATCTGGAAGTTCTTGTCTCATATGGTTTTGACAGAAGATTATTTTTAAGCTTCCATATCTTTTGTATATATTATGACTTTCATTTTGTGCTTTTAAAGGATATCTGTGTAGATGGACAAGACTATCACAGTGTCTAATATGTATCTTATGTGTTTTCTTTTGCCCTTTTTCTTCTTCTTTTATGACCTAGTTTGGTTCCTTTATTTTATTGTATTATTATTCTTCATATGTCTTTTTGTTTTCTAACAAGAGACAAAAAGTGTGTGTCTCCCAATGGGAGGGACAATGCATTGTATAGAACATGTATATTTCAGTAAAAGAAAGGAAAATAAATATACAACAAGAAGAAGGACATGAAAACTATATTTTTGGGGTCTAAGAGTTAGTGATATTATTCAAAATTATGAGGGCCAAATGCAAGACAAGATAAAGATAGTGAAAATTAAGTTATACTTTGGCTTTTTCTTTACAGATAAATGTTGATTCCAGATAGTGCTATTTAAATGCTGATAGGAAAAATTTTCATTTTGATAATGAGATATAAAGAGACATAATACAACTGCAGGTTAAGATGCAAAGGAGACTCACTAGAAAAACAGAATGAACATAAATATATGTCCTGAAAAGTCCTTTGGTCAGATATATCTAGTTCATATCCTAAATGGAATATTGTTTTATAATTTCTAGAATTTCAAATAAGAAGGCAATGATTGAATGGTTATCTTTTCTTAAAAATATAGCCATGGAATTTGTTATTACAATGATTCCTATTCTCAGCCCTCAGACATTGTTCAGCAGGATCACAATACATATCTAACACAGAGGTGATGTGTATTGTGAATATTAACCATTGTGGAAATTACAAGGAAAATAGAGAAAAAGCCAGACTTCCAAATATCATTATTGTTCTGACATTTTATAATAATTATTTTGATACAAAACAAGGAATTTTTATGAAAAAACTCATGCTACATTATTCCTTATGGTCTTGAGCATGAAGTAATTCGAATGACCCAGCCTCACCTGGTACAAGATTATCTAACAAGTACTACCATGCCTGATCTGGAAATAAATACTGAGAATCAGTAAAAAACATAAAGGGTGAAGAAACTGTAAACTGCAACCCAAATTTAATTATAACTTTCAGGATCTCAATAGATCCAATATTTATTTAAGTAGAGAAAAAACATACTAGATATTAATAGGTCATAGTCAGGCTGGGAGATGTACCAATTAGAATTAAGTAGCATAATATACATTTAAGTGAAATTCTAGACCTAAGTATGCAAATGCCAAACACACAAATTATATATTAAATTAATAATAAAATGGTAGTTTAGAAAAGATAAAGAACCAATTACCACTCAAAATGTGTTCTTTGGATGCAAAATCTTAGCAATTAAAGGAAATAATATCACATTGTAATATGCTCAGAAGGTTTCAAAAGGATCACAGGTACTTAAAAAAGTGATTTCCATGTCTGTTCAGATTCTGAAGTGCATTTCATTTCTAAACACTTTGGGACCAGTGTATCAAAGCATCTTACTTTATATATCTTCTATTATTTTATTCCGATACCTAGACTGTTAACAGCACATTTATGGAGCCTAAAAGGAAAGTATTGACAACTCCATTCAGTAAGTATAAGAAATATGACCTCAATAGGGTAGAGTACCGTGATTTTATTCAGGAAGGCTTTTAAAGTAAATCAAACTGTTATTTAGATGAAGTCAATAAAACCTATTGAATTTATTATAAATATGTTTATTCCTCTCATAAAGACAACCTCCAAAGAGTTGACATTATTTGAAACAAAATGCTTGAGTGGTATTCATGACTGATGATTTTAATCAAAAATTCATTTGCCCGTGAAGCTTATCATTTTCCCCACTTCCAGATCAATAGGACAATGTGTCACTTCCAAACAGTACTTATTGGTAGTTAGAGCTAATTTCATGTTGCAGTAAAATGCTCATTGAATTTCCTGCATTTCCCTTGCACCTATTTATTTTATTTTGCATTTTATGTACAGAAACATATGCTCAGCTAGCTTCTGCAACCTCAGTGCCCCAAGCAGGAGGAAAAGATAGTCTGAACATTTTTCCCTTCTGCTCAATTCTCTCATGAATTGAATTCAACTGCCTGAAAATAGATTACAGTATATTAAATTAACCTTGATATTTTATTTCTACTTGCTTTAGGAAATGAATATCAAGGCTGAAGTCAACTTATCTTTTTCCTCTGGACTCTTCCTTGTCTCCAAGGCAAGTCTTCTCATCATATTGATTCAGATAAACAAACCTTGAATATTATCATTTACTTTAACGTTTACTCATTCTTTAATTAGGCAAATGACGAACACCATGTGGAATTGGTTGATTTGGTTGTTCAGTGACATTTTAGATAAACACCATCAGTAGAAGGACTTCATGCTGAATTCTTAAGAGCTGTACCTATTCTAATGAACATCTTAATTTCGTAGCAATGTCTTAAGAAATATTATAGTGGTTCTTAGAAGAGTTTACTAAGAGGTGAAATGGGAGAATCTAACTGATGAGGGAATGTAATGAGAAATTTTATACTAAAAATAGTTTAATTGTCAAGAAAATTCTCTTATCATTGCAAAACTTAAAAACAGTAGATGCTTTATGGGGTGAAATGAGATTATCAATGGCTTTATAAATTAACATATTAATCTCTTCTCTAGGAGACAAAATTATTATTGATGATAAGTTCTGTATCTATTATATTCTTTTCATCCTATCTATCTATCTATCTATCTATATCTAGCTCTATCTCCCTGTCTGATGCATAACTTTACTGCCTTCTCTCACTCATTTGTAATATTTGATGATATAGTACTGAGAAAAATGAACCTTGTTATCTGGAGTTTACATTATACTCAGAGTTTCTTCCAGTTACAAAGTGATCAATTAATTGAAAATAGCAAGGAAATGAACCATGGAGTTTAAGGAGCCTAATATTCAGAAACTTAGTTATCTGAACCTTTCCAAGACTCAAAAAATACAGTATAAATACTTCACAGGCTCTTATTATTTTATTACTTTACAAATTATACCATGGTATTCCAATTAACAAAATGTTTTATTTTGTACCATAAAAATCTGATTCATCATAATTCTCATTCTAGTATCTAGAATTTTTCACTGTTAAGAGTCTTGTTCACGTAAAGGGTTGGTGAAGGTAGGAAAATGAATGATTTTGTATAAGCAATACAACTTATCAAACTATTTTGTATATAAAATGAAAGAAACTGTGTGTGAGAGAGTGTAGATAGATAGATGATAGATAGATAGATAGATAGATGATAAGTAGATAGACAGATAGATATACATAGAAATCATACAATGAAGAGAAAATACAAATATGCTTAAATACAAGTGAAGAAAGCTCTCACTTCATACAATTGCTGACCTTAGAAGCAGAAGAGTAGACAACAGTAGCCCTGAGCATCATAGGAACAAAGTTGCATAATGGGATACAGTGATTCTTGTGTAATTTCCAGTCTCACTAGAGTATTTAAATGAAACATAATTTTTGCTATATGTCAAAGAATTATGGTAATGAATGGTATATATCAAATTTTATTATGAGAATTATTTTATCTTAATATTTCTCTTAGATAATTACTTGTTACTTGTCAATTTTACATTGAAAAAGTATTAATAGATAGTCTAATGAAAATTATAATATAAACACTTGAATTTTAATGTCATTTAATTTTAGTTAAAATTTTAAAATTTTTTTTTATGTTTTTCCTCTTCTCCAACTTCTACATAGCAAAACTGAAGATTACATAAATCCACTACATCTATAACTCTTCACATGGTCAAATTGTTATAAAACTTTATGAAAATACTCTCAGAACTTTCTTTTATCCTTTTGAAATACCTGTATTAGTCATTTTATTTTAGTTCTTGGCAGTATTTTGACATTAATGCATAATTGAAAATTTTTGATGAAAGAAAAAAGTATTTTTTTATATTTGGATATTTGTTTGTTTGTTGTTTGTAATAGGGCCTCAGTATGTATCTCTAGTTGGCCCGATACCCATGAATTCACAGAGATCCATCTGCCTTTCTCTACCTCCCAGGTGCTATGGTTAAAGGCATGTGTCCCAACACTGCTAATGTAGACCTACGTGTCTATTGTAGGTTAGTATTATTCCAAGAAATTCATAGACATATTTTAAACATTAATATCATTTTTTGTCAATACTTCTTTCTTTTTACAAGTAGACGTATTGGGAAAACTATGAACAGTCAAAAATTGAAACATTTTCTCAACAATTGATAAATTCAGAAACCTGAGATATTACTTAAATAATAAACATTACAGTAAGTTAAGTGACCTGACTAAGAGATAACATTCAACAATACAGAACGAATAATAACACTAACCAGAAAACAACTTAGCCTGAAAGTTTCTACATTACAAATTTGTTTAAAATTATATTGAAATCATCTATTTTGTTTAGAAAGAAATGGTTACAGATTTACAAACTGTCCATTGCCAAGGACTCAAGAGTAATTTTATATAGATCTCAGCAACAGACATTTTACTAAATAATCAAATTACAAATAAAATTTCTAAAACTTGACCGTATATCCTGACATGAACAGTAAATGTCCTTATGCAGTGTCTTCTTTGCAAAACAGTTTTACTGCTTACTAAGCTTTCCTTATACTACTTGTCGACAGCATTGCAGTGCCCTGCTCCATAAATGAAACGGACAGATAAAAACGACCAAGTAGGAGCACTGTCAATAAAGGTTTTACAAGACACACCAAGTTATAGCTTGCCATTTAGATCATGCTCACTTAGAACTGAAGGCTGTTCATGCAGTTCATTTCAGGAAATGGAATTAGGAGTTAACTTAAACATCGGTTCTGAAAAACACAAGTCGATATATTCTGCTCTCCATTGGCAAGTTTTCTAGCATGGCATGGCCCTGGTGTTTGTGGCTGTCCTTAGGAAAGTTTTCTTCCTCTTTTGAAAACAATGTGTGGTTTTCTTTTATCACATATATGGAAGTAAATCTACTCTATTTGAAGAAAATGGAAGTGGTTTTAAAATTAGAGAAGTTTCTAAATGTTGGTTTCTAGAACAACATAGGGAAAGGCTTTTTTTCAGCCTCAGTCAGAGAAGCTTCTCACTGAAGTGAACCTAGGTAAACACAAAGATCCATGGAAATATAAGGTGTTGAGGGAAAAAAGGAAAATTCTGTGATCAGCCCTAGACAAGATAATTGTGTCAGCCCCCAACACGGTAAAGGAAACCTTGCAGAGGAGCAGAAAGAGAGAATAGTATAGCCAGAAGACAGAATTGGACAGAAATGGCATCTTCTAAGCCAATTGGCTAGTCATTAGGAACTTACAGGAGTCATGCTGGCCCCCATAGTTTGGTCCACAGTCAGCTACGGATATTGGGAAAGGGTTTATGAGTTCTTTATTACGGTTGACCTATTGGGGACTAACAAATTCTGAAACTGAGGGTAACTAAGAGTTTGTATTTTTCAAAAATCAGAGTCACACTGTTGGCTCTAGTTAAACTCTGTGCGGCAAAAAGCCATGCAAAATATTCATGAATATTTTGAAATAAATTTGTACATAAACAAAGGACCAGAAGTGGTAGGAAGGAAATGAGTTAATCTGGGAAAGAGTTACCATGGTGAATTATATATGTGAATGAAACTGTTAAGGAGCAAAATTAAACAACAACAACAGAATCTTTGTGTCTTGTTAAGTTTAAGAGCATATGACTCATAGTCAAAATTTGTTTTGTCTTTAAAGTGTTTAGGACACCATGAGTACTAGACAGGTAAAAATTCTGTAAAAGTTGCCCTCTAAAAATATTCATCAGATTTTTTAATAAGTGAAATTAAAGGAAACATATTTTGGTTCTGGTATTAGCTTTCAATTTATTACACTATGGTGTACAAATTGCTTGCTTCAATTTGTTCATTGGATAAATTAACATTTATATGACTTTGCTAATCAGGGTGACACTCCCCTAAATACCTTTAATAATCTCCTGTTGATTCTAGAATGAGAGCTAAAGTTGTGAAGATGACTATGTCATGATTTTTATATCAGTTTTCTCTTCTGTGGGCCTCCTAAAAACCCTAAACACAGCTTCACACAATGTATTATTAACAAGACAGTCATGACACTTTGGGTCTTACACATTAGGAACATGTCCACTGAAAATTGCTTTGATCAGCCAAATTTCAACCAAGTCTGTATATCTTATCCTCATCCATGTGTGCACATACCTGTGAACTGTAAAAAGAAAAAAATAAAGATAATAAGGTTCTTCAGGAAAGCATCCTTCACTATGGATAGAGTATTAATCTTTTAATCTAATTGCTATACTTTTTCTCCACGATCTTCTAATTAATAATACAGGTGCCAGTCTTTAACAAGAACTGTATGAAGTGTTGACACAGTTGACACAATCTCTAATTTTGATATTCATTATTAGCAATTTTCCATCATTATCAACCCTCCAAAAGTACTGTTATTTGACTATGAATTTCTAGTTAAACTGCTATGTTCAGTTAGGTTCAATATTTTTGTCATGCTGTAAAAATTGCAATGCAAGAAAATATAATTTTTTAATTTTCTGTTATTTATTTTTAGAAATTTCATCTCAATTTTATGGGATAATGGTTGTTCATAGGTAACTGATACTTCATAGTATTAATCTATGGACAGAGGGAACAAAAATTAATTAACCAGATATCTGGGTGTAATGATAGCCGTGATACAAGGAGAAACATAATGTACTCCTAGGAAACTGTAAAATGAAATAAAGCTTTAGATATATAAGTGTAATTTCATAGAATTATTTTTTTATTTTGAATTTTTAATTTTTACAATTATTAATTCACTCATTAGAATGTAATATTTTAATAATTACTGTAAAGAAGTATGAATTTCTAATTTCATTTCTACCTCATTATCCATAATACTTTCGAAAAATAACTGAAGATATTATATTTATGAACTTTTCTCAATAAATACATAGGACCTTCCTTTGTCTTACATATATTTATATGAACTAAATATTAGCATGGTTCATATAATAAAAATACTCATTGTTTTATATCAATTAATATTTTGTTATATTTCTTCTTTATTGGAAAATGAAAAAGCATATTTAGGACTTCTGAAAATTTGCCATTAACTAGTATTTACCCATCAAGTTGTAACTTTTGAATACACAAACTCACCACAAATTTAAAATATTTTTAAAAATTCTTTGTTTTCTTTTGAACATGAACAAAATTTCTGGAAATGCTAGAGTTCAACAATCATTTGCATAGCATTCATTATCATTGCAACCATTTAGTATATATGACATAATTTACAGAAGTTAAAAGACAACTATGTGTGTCATCCTATATAATATTTGAGCATCTGAAGTTATTGGTATTCCCAGTTGAAGATCTGTGACTGCAATGAAACAATTGCCACTTAACAAAAACAGCATACGTAGGCCAAGGGTTACCTCTTCATTGAAAAAGGAAACTTAGTATTGAAGTATGTTAAATATTATCTATGTCTATAGTTTTAAATAGTATTAACTAAAATAAATTTAATCTGTTTTAAGCTCTTTTCAATCATTAAATTTACATTAACTAGAGATGATTAGTAATAGCAATCAATTATTTTTGATATATTGATTAATATCCAAGTTGCCAAATGCGATTTAGATCATATTAGTGGATTTTTAGTTTTAAAGTCTTTCTGAAAATAAATAGATATTCTTTCCTATGTGTAATTTATTTACTTGAAAAAGATTAGCTTATTTAAAATATTAATATTTGAAAAAGACTCTTACATTAAAAGTTTTTTAAAGATTCTACTCATATAATGCATATCAGTTTAAAATAGCATGACTTCTGAATTAACATTTTAAAATAATTAAATTAAATGTCCTTTACCTTTTCCAAAATGTATTGTTTCATGAATAAATACCTGTAAATGGAAATTAGTTTCAACTTAAAATTTATTCTAGCAATAAATACAGAATAACAATGTGATGGTCTACTTGCTAAGGCAAAGCAATCTGAATATTGGTTCAGTGATTACAAATTATCTCACCAGGGAAGGTTTTCTGACAGTAGTGTTTTTAGGATTCATACTATCTCTTGATCCATGGAATGTAGAAAACATAGTTGATTTGCTACTTGAGTTTTTCTAAAGAAAGAAAAATGTCATTTATCCACCGGGATAAATTAAGGGCATGGTGAATAATTTTACAGGACAAGCTATTTATCTTATAGTATTTGTTAGAAGAATAGTACAGTTTTATAGAGATTACATAACAAAATATTTGCTTTGTCAGAATTCAAATTTTACAGAGGATTTTAAAAGACAAAGAAATGTTTTATCAGTGTTATAATTTGTTCTCCATACTCGAATCATATTCTGTTTACAAATCCATATGGTTATAACTGGTTTGAAAACAATTTTGCTCCATTCTACTGTCTTCTTACATTTTATGAACTGTATAAGACTGTAGTCTCACAGAAGAAAGCTAATAACATTATAAATGACCACAGGATCATACTCGACAGTTGATAAAGCATTTCCACAGCTATTTTTAGTGGACTCTGACTTTTTTGGCTAGATTTCATCATGAATTGACTCAGAATGCAAGTTGCCAGGGCAGAGTGCAGATAGTTCACACAGTTTTCCTCAGACTACATTGAACGCAACTGGGAAATAATGAATTTAGTATATAAAATACTTTGAGCCATCTAAGCCTTAATATCTTTTTGTCAAAGGCTATGGAAATATAAGTACTGTACCCCAAATTATTTTTACTTTTGTGAATTGTAACTGTTGAACAAAAATAGATGTATTTTACCTTGAACTACTGAGAATTTTCAAGTATATTCTATATGTAAATTTTAAAATTTCTTTGGAATACGTGTCTTTATGTGTACTGGTATACTTAAAAAGGCATTAACCTCTTATTGGTGGTGAAGATAAACTATTTTTTTAGTTTTCACAGTTAGTTGCCTATGATCAAAGGAATAAGTTTCTTTTCTGTGTTATTTATTCATAATATTAAACTCTAGGTTTTGTTCATTACTGCAATTTCCCAACAAATACCTGGCTACCAACTTATGCATGACGTTAGTAAACTGTACCATGATAGATACATATCCTAACACTAACACTGTTTATAATCTTTGGCATGTCAATCATTTATTTAAGTTTCAATTTCATATAGATTATAGCTATTATAATGTTTAAATAGTACATAAAACTCTAAAACTAGAACTATGTGTAGGTAAAGATTATGGTTAAACTAATGTGGGTCAATTTGTACTAATCAATTTTGAGTTTAGAAATAAAGAATATAAATAAAAAATTATTTTAACCACATTATGAGCCAGTAACAAATATTCAAAATTTCAGGCGATTACGACCACAGCATATAGTTCATTTATGTCAGTTAGTCAGGTTAGATCTCTATAGCATTCTACATTGTGTTTTCTAACTAAAATCTCAGTAAATGATCAGCTCACACATGAAACAAATTAGTTGCAATTCATGAGGTAAAATAAGCCAAAACTTAAAAAGAATTTTATTTCTTAAATCTATTATTACATGTGTAGTATATCATATAAGATCAGCTAAAATGCCAACATCTCATTGAGCCAATGAAATGGAAGTGAAATATTTATTTATATGTAAGTTATGTGTATATATATAGTATATATAGGTGTGTGTATGAAATTTGAAAAGTGATCAAATTAAAAAGGAAAAATACTGTCTGCATGGGGTATTCTACATACTAAGTTAATCATCCAGTGTGCTTTGGTTAGAAATTGCAGGTAGAAATGGATAGGGAGCGAAGTGACTGTCCTTGTGTGATTCTAATATAGTGTGGCAAGAAATATAATTCAGAGCTGAGCCTGTTACTTAACCCTGAAATTTCTCCCCAAATTGAAATTATACAGTAAATTTAAAAGCACTCATTATATATCAAAAAATATACCTGCTTTTATTTGTACATATCAATCCTGTTTTAAATATACCTAGGGTTGATTTTTCTGCATGATTGAGCCCACATGTCCCTTCTGTGAACAGGAAATGCGTATATAAATGAATTTTCAAATAACAGCTTCCAATACTACTGCTCACATTATTGAATCCCTAAATATTTGGA
>JAQHUG010000196.1:1657447-1672380 GCA_028555095.1 Dicrostonyx torquatus
AGGGCTATATATACTGTGTGAGAAAGTGAAATAAAGGCTTGTCTGCAGAATCTGAAGTGTGTGTTGAGTTAATCTCGATGTCCCTTGCTCAGAAGAACTACAGTTGTCATGCTGGCGCAGCAATTATGGCTACCGAGATTAAAGGTGTGTGTTACCATGATCTGGTCTGTAAGGCTGACCAGTGGAACTGTTTTACTCTCTGATCTTCAGGCAGTCTTAATTTATTAAAATACAATTGAAATGCCACCACAAGTGTGATAACCCAGACTTAGACAAATATGGTATATATTCATTTATAAATGGATATTAGCCATTAAGTAAATGAAAGTAAGCTAGAATCTGTAAACTCAGGAGGTTAGGTAGAAAGGAGCAGTTTGTGGAGAAATACATAATAGATCTCTTTCGGAGGGGAAGATAGAATAGATTTAATGGGTGGACTAGGGTTGGGTGGGGTTGGGAGAACAGGGATCATGTATGGGAAGAGATGGGGTGGATGGAGAGGGTTTAGGGAGAAATGACTGAAATTGGAGGACAGTTGGGAAGGTGGAAAACGAGTGCAACTGAAACTTTCTAAGATCTATGAAAGTGATCCCAATGCTGATTCCTTGTAATGGAGTTTGATAAGGATTCCCAATTGACAGGACTGGATTGCATTCAATTTAGTTGTTGTCAAGGTGGGTCCCAATGTAATCCCCAAACAACTCAGGTTGTCTCTAAGTTATTTCTGGAAAATGACAATGGGACTCCATTGCCATATATAACACCCACAAAGCTTTCTGAACATGGAAAAATTGATGCCTACTTGCAGCATTCATCACTATGTTCTAGTATCTTTGATGCAGAAAGGTTCTATGCAGTCTACTAAAGGAGAAACATGGACACCAACCAGTCATTGACTTACAACCTGTGTGTCCTGCCTGAAAACTATGCTTGGTGTGCAGAACTTGTGGGAGTGGCCAACCAATATCTGGTTTGACTTAAGACCCTCCCATTGAGAAGGAACCCGTACCTGGCACTGCTTGGGTAATCTAAAAGTTGAGACTAGATACCCACAGATCTTGGGTAAATCAAAATTCAAACAAATAAACATACAAAAAATAAACAAGAACCAAATTCCAATAAAATGAATCCTCTTGATATTATGCTAAACTCATAGATCAGAACCTTATCCAGTCATCATCAGGGAAACTTTTTCTGGCAACACTCAGGAACATACACAGAGATCACAGCCATCTATTATGCTGAGAATGACTCTAAATGTGACGTCTCTATCAACTATCTCCCATTGGAACCCAGAAAACCCAGAAAAAAAAGAGGTAGAAGGATTGTAAGAGCCAGAGGGGATGGAGGACAACATGGAGAGAAATATTTTCACTTTCGTTAAAAAAATTTTGTTAACTTGTAGCTAAAACAAATATCCTAAAGAATATTTTCATCATCTTTCACTTTTGACCATCTTATTTATTCAAGAGAAGATGAAATTTATGATGGCTATACTTTACATAAAATCCAGATTCATGATCAAGTAAATAAATTTATGAGGGATTTTTCTGTCTTCTCTTTTATTTGGAGATGAAATAAGAACTTCATCTTTCATGTTCTGTGCATAATCCTAACACTGTGCAAAAATTTATTGGCATTATTAATGAATAAGTTTAAGAATACTGTTGTGGTAAATATCAATCAGTGAGCCTGTAGAATAGTCTTTACTTTGCCCATATGTCCACTGAGTTCCCTTTAGCAAACAGCATGTTTTAGATTAGTGAAGTTGGGAATAGTGGTGATCAAGAGGCTTGTGAAATTCTGATCAAGTCACCACTATCACAGCATTGCAGCTTCTTCAGAGGAAGAAAGGATAAGGAAACAAAATAGATATGAAGAAGAAAAGAAGTCAAATTGTAAGTCAGAGAGTATCTAAAAGGACAGCAGAGGGCATCTTTTCATTTTCTTCAATTATTCCTTCTAGGCAAAATGGTAGGAGATAGTTATTTTTATACCAGCAATCCATTACTGGGAGTAGAATACCTGGAAAATATTGGAAATTGGTAGTCGATGCTCCAAAACCACACACTCTTTAGAAGGACCTGAAGGAAAATGTTAACATTTCTAAGTGTTACAAAAGCAGAGAGAAGAAATCCTTAATTATTTTTAAAATAAATCTGCTCCAAAAGCTTCAAAAAAGGATAAAGAAACAAAATAGATTTAAAATAAATTATGATACTAGAATTCTGTATAAGAGTTAAACATTTCAAAGACTAAATCTATTTGAGTGGTGATTTTTAATAGCGATGAGTGTCTATCATTTAAAGGCAAAACCATACCAGAATCATGGTATGTATATATGTATTTTGACAAACTAGGTATAATGTTAAAATTAAGATTAAAATCTAACTAGAAATGCAGTTAAAAACATAATTACACCTTTATAAAATAACATTATTTCAATAGGGTATATGCTATAATAGTAAAATAACTGAAATGCTATAACAATCACAACAGCTGATTGGTTTAAAGTCCATATTAAAAAAAATTAGGGTCTGAAAATTATGTCTTTAAAGAAGACACTTTGAAAAGTAGAATATTTGTAATATTGAAAGGTATCAGTTGCATACTGAGAAGCGCATCTTTGTGTTTCTCATTTTCTCAAAGCTCATAGGCAAGAGGAAGTCTGGCCGGCATTGCTTCATGATGTATAACAGTTTGCACTGGGATTAAACTTTTCCATCCTTCATGCAGATAAGTGTATTGAAAATATAATAGCTAAGGACTTTAAATACAAATGGCACATTACATGAGTAAAAGGAACACTTCCAGAATGTCAAAACATTATTGGATGGAAATCTCAATGGCAAAAGTGGACTACCTCCACTGAAATTGATGGCCAGGGAAGCCCTGGAGGCCCCTCAAAACATATTTCTACTGCTGTTGGTTGTGTGCCAGAAATAGACTATATGACCCTATTGCTGAAGACGTGTTTTAACTGTAGAATATGAAGAAATTCAACTGGGACTATACTAGAAAATTCTACCCTGCTGGCTGGCTTTTGTATTAACAGGAGGGGTCCTGCAGAATACCAGTGGGAACTTACCGCTGTCATTACTGCTTTACTGTGAACCCTGCATGTTAAAATACTGACATGCCAGGCAACGCGTGCCTGCTTGTGAAATAGGGGCTAGGCTTTCATGAGTAAAACCAACAGCCTTTCTATTGAATTTAAGTCCTGTTCCACAACAGGAAATTCATGTCGGGTACTATAAATCACGACAAAAATATGTGACCGGAGTGTTCATAGGTCCTAATAGGAAAGAAAATTCTGTGGTTTTATTTGATGGGAGGGATGTGCCTCTCAAACAGCCTTCTGAACAAATGTGGATTTGCCCATAGATAAATCCTGTTATCATCTTTAACTCATAACCACTCATAGTGCTCTTTCTTGAGAGCAAGTAACCTTGACTGTGGCACAGTGGCCCAATTCTTAGCCAAAGGTGGACATCTATAGTCCCTCCTCCAATGCTCAGTGATCATTGTAAAGTGGTACTGAAAGGAATCTGAGAGCCCAAGAAAAAGATGGAATATTGTGTTGCTGTTTCCTCCTAGATTGAAACAATGCTGTCCTGCAGGGAAGCTTCTTCAGCAGGAAGGTAAACAACTCAAAAGAACCTCAAGAAATCCCCAAAACTGACCATAATCTCTATGCCAGTCACTGCCAGAGTAAACTAAGCAAGGTGTTGAGAGTCACTCTCAAAGGAGCCAATATAGAAAGCAGACTCTGGGATCCATCAGCTAGCTGCTTGGAAGAAACAAAGACCAGCAGTGCTGCCTGGAAGAGGTGTAGACAAACTGAGTCACTAAAAAAGTACACTGGCTAACTTCTTGAGCTGTCAGAAGGCTGAGAAAGAGTATTTTAGTTTGCCAGCTTTCGTGTGCTTTCACCCTTGCTAGCTGGGCTTTGCAATATAATTTGGATCACTGTAAATCAATATGTGTGATAGTAAAAGTGGTAGTTTAGAATGAAGATATTTTCTCAATTTTGTTTTAAAATCACTGTCAAAATTGTATTTAATACAATTAATGTTTAAAAACAAGTGAAAATTAGCAATATTTTAAAATTGTACTAATGAAAATCTGCTACTGGCATTTTGTGTCTTTTGTTTGTCATTTATTTGAGACAGTTTTTTTGTGTGTGTGTGTGTGTGTGTGTGTGTGTGTGTGTTTGTGTCTGTAGTCCTGGCTGTCCCGGAACTCAAAGATAAGGTTGACCTTGAACTCAGAAACCAGTCTGCTTTGCCCCCCCTCCCTCACCAAGTGCTTGGAATAAAGGCACACATCCTTACTCAGCATATTTTGCATTTTTTATTTCTGATGTTTTCAAAACTTTGGAACCGTGTTAAAGGAAAGTCATCATGAATGTTGAGAGAACACCTAGAGTCCAACTTCTGCTACTCATATCTCATGATTTGTCTGTTTACTGAGCTGTCCTTTCAAAGTTATTCAGTTGGTTTGAACCTCTTCCAGACAGCTCAGCTAATCTGTGTTTCATTTTTTTTCCTCTATAGGAAAAATAAACAAATAAGGGCATACTTGGTGGACTGTAGAGACAGACCAAATGGTAAAGTCAGTTTGAAGTTCATAAAGATCCTTGTTCTATCTTTTACCAATGTTAACAGCCATGAATCATGGTGTCCATTTCTAATTCCAATTCTGGAAAGAAAGTGACAGAAAATTCTAGGCAGCATAGCTTAAATACCTAAATGAGAAATGTTGTCTTAAAGATACTATGAATGGTTCCTTAAAATTTTGTTTTTCATCTGCACACACGAATATCAATTCTCCTCTCAAACATTTGGACTCACAAATAAGTCTACATAGAGCTATAATCAGAATAAAATATGAAATGTAGAATTTGGGGGCTAGTATTACAACTCAGTTGCCTCCAGACCTGCCAATCTGAGCTAAATCTATTGGTTCTACATTGTAGAATGGTAGAATATACTCCCACAAGCTGTTCCCTGACAACCGTATGTCTCCACCTGTATTGTGGAACCCATGACTTCCTCCAGTCCACACATCCACACACTAAATAAATAAATAACATGAGATATAAATTTGGAAAATTTTTCCAAATCCTTCTTATCATCTTTTTAATTTCTGTTCCTCATAGTCTTGCTCATAGCATTATTATCTGATCTAATCAGTGACTGCAATATTGGACTTATTGGTTTATTATTTATATTAAATTGATAATGTTAATTGTTTTATTTCTGAAAAATCATGATTATTCCCTGCTCTTCCTTACTTTAAGGCAAATGTTATATCCCTTTAAAACATTCATTCATAGTTCTAGGGGAAACAAATTTAAAAGAACAAAGTAGATTAATTGAGCCTTTTCTGAATTTGACATTCAAATGTTTAAATATTGCTATTGTATGGCTAATGGGCTTCACCACTGTAAATACTATATTCTAATTAATTCATTTACCTTGTGTGTTGTTTGCTAGGCACTTCAAAACTTTATGCTAATATTTTTATGTTGAAAAACTGTATTTCAATGTTATATTTTTAAAACTTGTATACAAAATGTCAAAAGTATTAGATGTTATCCAATCAAAAGTATATGTCATAAAATGTTCCTTCCCTTGGTAAAGCTACTAAAACTAACTTAATTTAATTGGAGAAAGACTAAGTGTTTACCGTTTATTTGCCTTTGAAATACAAATTATATTATTTGATACTGTTTACAAAACAGCCAAGCTCAAGCTATTAAAAGATTAAGCTGAAGATGAAATCTTGAGCCTTTGATGGGAACTCATGGCTCAGCAGGTGAGTCAGGGTAGTGAAATTGTCAGAGACGTGATCACAAGATGCCAATAATTGCTTACCAGCCTCCAAGACCTTATGAATCCTAATAGGAATCTTTAAAGACCTTTGGGTATGATTGCACTTTGTAAGAACAATCAAAGCAATATTCCAGCCTCCAAAGTGCAAAGGAAAGGTGCATCTCATATGTACCAGCTCATTCACCCTAGTTCCTGAGGTCATCTATGTAATCAACTCTTCTGGACTTCAAATATTCTTTCTCTGCTCTGCAAACATTACTTTCCTGCTTGTCAAACTCAATTGGCACTGAGCAAATACGTTCAACCCCGTTCGATTCAGGAATTCTATCCACACCTGTTTTCAAACATGATGCCCAGAAATGAACAAAAGACTTTGGATAATCACACTCAAAAAACATGACATGGGACTATCACTTTTTATATATACAAGAATATCTACTTCTTTGAATTTATTGTTAGATAAGTTTAGTGTGACACTGCAATGACCCATATCATTATTCAGCAAGATCCTGTTTATTGCACATTTCAGTGAGGTTCTCTAAGCTTTTCTGCAATGATTTCCATCACAGTCTTTTCTTTCCTTTTGAAGCATGCATTTAAAAAGTGAAACCAGATGTATTCAGGTTGGAGAAAACAAAAACAAAAACAAGGCAAGGGCAGGGAATTGGGATAGTTCAAACATAAGCTAATTTATTAGCACAGACATTATGTAGTTGGAGTCATCTCCACCTGGCACACATAATGATGCACTATAAGTTTACTGTTCTAGACCTTTCAGGGGTTGTATAACATAGTTATCCCAAACGGTTTTTTGTCCCATGAAGAAATTTCAAGGCATTTCAAACCTCTGTGATTCAAATGGATGAAAAAGTAATAAAGAATAAAAGGAACATTTTATAAAGTGAATATGTGAAGAATCCATGAAAACTGCAATGGTTATAAGCATTTTAAGTGTTAAAATCAGGGGTATTTAATGAAAACAAACTGCCATGCTACTCTTAGCACCTTTTTTCCCTTGATAGTTTTCATCTATCCAAACTGAAAATGCACACACTGCACTTCCGCCTTTCAAAGTCCCACCAGTCTCAGGCATTCTGTTTTGGCTGCTTTATGCACCTCAGCTGAGCTTCCTTTATGACAGATTTATTCTATTGGTAACAATATCTTCAAAGATCATTCATATCATGAATTTATTCAGACTTGAATTATTTTCAAACCTAAATACTATTCATAGCAAAAACACATGACCCTTGTGTGTTCTTGACTATTTATCTGTTGATGGACTTTTAGACTGTTTCTATTTTCTATCAACTACAATTAATATTTCCATTAGTGATGATATCTAAAAGTATGTGTGCCTCTGCTTTAAATCTTTACTTTTATGTTACCAAGTACAGTTTTATACCTAGCGTCACAAGATAAGTGACATCATTTAGCCCATGTTGACTCATGAACCAAAATTAAAGATTTAATAAGTGAACTATAATTAGAAAAGTCACTTTGAAAAACAGTGGTCTCCATCAGGCTTTATGGCATTTAGATCCTTTCTCTGTGAAAAACACAATAGTTGTTCTGCAGTCTCTAAGAACAACAATGCCAGCTTCATTTTTCAGTCTCTTATTACTAACATTGTCCTGCCATCAATATGTTCAGGCATTCTGCATGGGTAGTACCACCATCTCCAAGGGATTATAACTGTTTCTCTGGACTTGGCAAAGTTTTTGTCTGTGTGTTTGTTTAGTTTATAAAATGCATGCCTACATTTCCCTGAATCTGATTGGTTTTAATTTTCTCCTCCTCTTACTGTGGAAGTGCATGTTCCACCTTACCAGGAGTGTGCTCTACTCTGATGATGTTCCAAATTACTCTACCAAAACTGATTGTGACTTAGTGAGAGTGACAACGGAGACAACTATTCATGAAAATATGGTCCAAAAACCAGAGAGAGAGAGAGAGAGAGAGAGAGAGAGAGAGGCCACTCTTCGATAATTAAATAGCATAAAAAAAGAAGGAATTTCTACTTTTAACACAAGTGTTTGGAAGTTGTTCAAGGTAGCATTGAAAGAGCAATTGCATTTTGTAAACCTGAGCTTAAGAATGTGCATGAAGACACCAGCCTACCTAGCATTCCCAGTTCTCATTGTACGTGATGGTATCAAGAATGGCTGTCGTCACCATCTATATCAGTCAGAACTGATGTACGTTGAGATTACATATCAAACAATATCATTGCTTAAATAACATACTTTCCTACCATGATTGAAACAAGAGACATACAAATTGAGAAACTGTCTATCTGTTACTTTCTAACTGACTTTGTACTAGTTACGTTTGGTCATTCTGGCATTAGAATGCCAAATACAATTTGATAAACATGATAGATCTCTCTTGATTCAAAATCTTGACAAAGCCAACACAGCACTGGATGGATCCATGGCTTGAGTTTCTGGATACCATGGCAGGCAAGAATGGTGGTGAGCATGTGGTAGACTGATGTGTTCAGATCATGGTCAAGAAAAAAGAAAAAAAAAGGAAAGAAATTATAATCCCTTGATTTCTGTCAAGACTATACTTTCAGTGACCCAAGGGCCTTTCTTGAAGCTCCATCTCCTATGTCTTCCACCACATCCAATTATTGACACCTTGGACACCAAGCCTTCTAATCCAAAAACCTTTGAGTGGCACTTATCCAAACCATAGGCATCTTCTTTAAGGATGCATGAGCATAAATCCAATCAGTGTGTGATTTTAGTATTAAATGTTATTTTAGTCTTCACAGAATTGTGAATAAGCTAATTTTTGTGTAGAATCCCTACAGTAGCTCCACATTTATGAATACACTGAGAGTAGCTGGGACTGAAAATGTTGTGTTCACATGTCTTAGGTAAATGAAATTTAAATTGAGATCAGGGTCTCTACAAAAGGAAGAGATTTGCCTTAAATGCTTTCAAAATTAAAGCATATTTTGATTTTTACATAAATGAATACTTCTTAAATTTATTGAGTTTACTACCATACCATATTTCTCATTTCTTAAGTTACAATGTATAAAATGGTAATTAAATAAAATATTGTCCCCAAACAACAAAATTATAAAGCAAAAACCAAGGAGTGGACATTTTTGCATGCACTTATAATCCAGAATACAGACATTTGAGGCAGGAAGATTAAGGCTCAGATAAGGCTTTGTTTCCTTGCAAGGCCATATTTCTATGTCTAAACAAACAAATAAACAAGCAACAAACAGATGCATTTATAAATGAAACTACTGCAAATATCTAATTATTCCTTTTCAAAGCTTGGCATAATATTTCTCAGAAATGAGAATATTTATGAAAATTAAACTGTCAAAATGGATAGACTTATCTAATTATATTGGTTTATTATTCTCAAGGTTAAAAACATAATGATATTTAAAAACTGTAGCAACTCATATTTTATAACAAATTTTAGAAATTTTAAGTAAATTAATAGAATTCAAAAGAGTTGACAAGATGTCACCTTTTGAAACTTATGTTTTCAATGTCTTCATAAAATGTATGTGTGGGGCTCTGGACACGTGAGGTCCAGAGCAGCCTGGCCAAACTTAGGTCCCAGGCGGCAGGGCATGGCAGGCAGCACCAGGTTCCAGGAAAAGCCATAAACTGACACCACCCAGGAAGGGCCAACACCTAGAATAAAGTATCTGACATTCCAACCATTATATAAGATTAGATAAGGCACCAGATTTCCCTGAGCCCAGGACTCACCTACTCTCCTTTTGCCAATACCTCTATACAAATGTCAGACAACAAGAGTCCTGAATCCTGGAAATCCCCTTATCCCAACTTCTACTGAGATAAAAACTTTACCCCGGACTAGGCACTCTCTGCTCTCAGCCTCTTTGTCAGACAATGCACACTCCAAGCTTAAGCTTGAACAAAGGCTTTTTGCTTTTACATACAGGACTTGGTTTGCTTGTTGTTTTTTGGATGACTCCATAATCTGTGCACAAGAATATGTCTGTATGTTACACACGTCAATGAGAGAGTGCTGGAAGAAATAGTCTGGCAGACATGTACTTTTTCTCTTTCAAGTATGAAAAATTTGTATTCTGTTTATTTATTAGAATCTACTAGTTCTAATTCCACTGAGGGAAATCAAGACAGCACTTTGGAGCAGAAATAAATGAAGAAGTGCTTACTAGCTTGGTTACCTAGCTATCTTATCAAGCTCTACTGTACAGACCAGACCACCCTGTCTACAGATGACTAGCCTAAACTGATCTGAGACTGAATATTTCATTTAGCAAGCAAGAAAACGCACCACAGACATGCCCATATACCATTCTGATGAAGGCAATTCCTCAATTGAGATTTCATCTTTTGAAGTGTGTCTAAGTTTGTGTCATGTTAACAAAATTCACCCAGCACATTCCATTTCTTGTCAACATGACATAACCTTTCCTTTATTGTCTCCAAGATGTTAATATTATGATTTGGAACATTAAACTTTTAGAAGTCCCACAGTCTTAAAAACAATCTATTACATACAAGTTAAATGTCTCTCTTAAATATTCAGTTACTTAACTCAGGGTTTCTGCGAAACAAAAACCAGTTAAATATTCATTATTCCAAGTTGGAATAACCAGGACACAGTTACAATCAGAACAAAGGAGAGGTATAAACAACAGTGTAAAAATCTCAGAGTAGAATATCTGCTGCTCTTAAAACACACTGCTTTGCTCTGACGCTCAGTCCTGCTTCATTACACTCTGCGACCATCCCTGGTAGTCAATAAATGGTACTGACATTTACAATATTCTGGGTACTCCACTGGGCACTTCACAGTTTCCAATTTCCATAGGGACTTCACCCCTTCCATGTGGTATCTTGGACTGTGTCCTGAGGGTGCACTTTCACCAATTGTCTTTTTTAACCTTTCTCCGGGAAAATTCCTTCCCTATTGTACAGTGTCAAGCCTCAGATAGTCTCCATGGCTCCTTTTTACAATTCAGAACTCGGTCCATGACTAGTTTCTTCCACCTTATAATTGTTTGCTTTCTACTTGGAGATGTAGTCTTGGCTGTCTGTCCTTTGGCCCCAGCTTCTGTGTGCTGACCCACAGGAAATACTATGATTTCATTCACTTTCTCTTACTGCTTACAGCTGATTTTCTTGGAGCCAGCTAATAAGCACCCCTTGTTCCATTGAAATGCTGAAGATATTACTGCCAAAGTTTATTTGCTTCTCCAAAATTATCTGAAAATGTGTTTCTTCGTCGACTATTATTTCCTTTATGTTTACAATTAGGAATGTTTTACCTTATAAAATCAATGTCTGAATCAATCTTGAAATGTTACAAGGTAAAATGTAGTAATTTGTTTTGCCTTATAAATGTGGCTGTGATACTTATCACTTGATCATCCTGTGACTGCTTACCTTTGTAACTTTATAAATTATAGTAATATTTAGCAGTCACACATGTAAGAGACCAAGTATCTTTTTCATAACAATTGTTTGCAGCTTGTTACAGATCCCTATTTCTTTTGGCTATGCCTTCGTCTCTATGTCTTATTTTCCTTTATTCTCTTTTTTAATCTCCAATTCCTTTCCCTTTCCCTCTGGCTCAGTAGTGGGACCTCATCTGCTCCAACTCTCAGAACCTTCCAAGACAAACACCTCCAAATGTGACCACTCCTCACCTCTTCAACAGAGGCCCCTAACAATAACCAACATACTCAGTAAGTAGCTGAAGAATGATTCTCAGGTGGCCTTGGTATAACAAGGGCCTGGCATGTGATACCTTTTTCAGTGTTCTGCGCTCCTACTAGCCTTTCCACTGCAAAAGAGGAAGACAGTTAGGTATCTCCACAAGCAGAACTTTGGTGGTCCATTGTCCAGCAAGGAAATGTCCTGTAGTGATAAAAATATTCTATGATAGAAAAAGAAACTACTTCAATTACACAGTTTGTCTCATTAACCCTTAAACTCTAATAGAAATACTAGATATGATTTCAATTAAAAATGGCATTTAACTGGTGTCATGGGGCTTGGCCTGGTGCTTGGTTGTGGATCTCTGCATCTGGTTTCATCAAAGACCTGTTGAAGGTTCAATGATTACAGTTGATTTATTTGTAAATCTGAATATAGGGGAAGACCAGTTCAGGCACGGCTGGAGTCATCCTTATGTGAACAAGAGAGGTCAATATCTACAGAGACAGCTCAACTAAGTTTGTAGAAACTCATGAACATGAGACCAACATCTGTAGAGCCTCTATGGGACTGAAATAGACCCTCTGCATGTGATAGACAATTGTGTAGCTTGGTCTGTCAGAGGGAACTCTAACAGTAGGACCAGGATCTATTCCTGGTGCATGAGCTAGCTTGTTGGAGTCCATTCCCTATGTGGGCTGCCATGCTCAGCCTCAATGCAGAGTGGAGGGGCCTGGTCCTGTCTCAACTTAATGTGCCAGGTTTGTTGACTTTCCATGGAAGGACTTGCTCTTTGAGAGGAGTGGATGGGGTTGGACTGGGGCAGAATCAAGGGAAGTGAGAGGAGTAGTGGGAGGGAGAAATAGGGTTGGAATATAAAATTAAATTAAAAAATAAATATATAAAATGACATTTAAGTTTTTTATTCACTAATATATATTAAAATATACATTACAGATCAATAATAGATATTGTTCATTAATCTATATTAATGAACTAAATAATTACTTATTACTTATATATGTAATATATATGTATATGTATATGTATATATGAGTAATAATGTAAGTGGGTGGCATCAGGTTCCTCCTTCTACCATGTGGGTCCTCAAGGTAAAACTCAGGTCATTAGGATTTGTGGCAATCCTTTATCCCAGGAGCTATTTTTAAGGTTTCAAATTTTTTATTTAAGTTAATTAGTAAGACAATAACTTGTGTTTCAGGAAAAGTTTGAGAGTGAGAAACTGAAATATAGATTCAAATATGCTCCAATTCAAGGAGGGAGAATTACTAATGTCTACATGTAAATAGTACTAACCTGCACAGAACTCTATTTTGTGCTTCTTTTGCCCACCCACCATTG
Organism: Dicrostonyx torquatus; assembly: GCA_028555095.1. Lineage (NCBI taxonomy): Eukaryota > Metazoa > Chordata > Mammalia > Rodentia > Cricetidae > Dicrostonyx > Dicrostonyx torquatus. Next base: position 1,670,340 of record JAQHUG010000196.1, read on the forward strand.
CATACCCTTTTGTTGAACTCTACAAATTTCTCATTCATCCTATTTCTGAAGAGTCTCAAATTCAGGAGCTAAAAAAATAATTTTTTTTTTCGTGTCAACGCCATTGAAATATCAACTTGGCAAAACTGGAGGAAAAACAAGTATTAAAATTCCAATTGTAAGAAAAACAATGCCATTCATTATGGGACTACAAAGGGTTTCACATTGGGGACAGAAACTGCCAATCTTCTTTCTTAGTCTTATTATTATGAGAACCATTTGTTAGTTTAGTTGTCTAGCTGAACTGCATAAAACACTGGGTACCGTAGTTTTGCCTCCTTATTAATTATCACAGTGGTAATTGTTTATGTATGTTTGCAAGATAAAGACATGAAAACGTAAAAATGAAGATATTAAGTAGAAAAATTTTAAAATATCTACATTTAAATTTGAAATTAGAGTTTTGGAAAACTAGAACCATAAAATTGTTATGTTTTTGTATCATAGAATATATTTTAAGAAAACTGTCTTCCCTCTTTCACTCTTTCCCATATACTTATAAATATTCACAAACACACGGTTGAACAGAAACATATACACATCAATACCCACAAATTTCTATTCACAGAGATATAAACTGGAAAATCCCAGAGTGTTGTGATCTAGCTGCCCTCCCCCTGACCGACAGCAGAACTTCCTTGTGGTCTGTAACTGACAAGGATGTTGTGTTCTTTCTGGTTGATGGTTTTAGACAGAAGCAGTAGAGGTATAAAAGGCTTTAGCTTGGGGGGAAAATAAAGGTAGCTGTTCACCTGAAAAGAAGCCTCCCTGTCTCAATCCCGGCACCGCCCCTGCCAGTCTAGGCATCCAGGCTGCTCTGGCAGAGCACAGAGTAAGCCTGGATACTCTGAATGCTAGCTGGGAGTACTGATGTTATTTCACAGTCGGCTTTGATGCTTCAGATGCCTAGGCCCTACAGTTATGGACTACAATCATCAAGTTAATTCCTTTCCTTCATTATCTTTAAGGAAATCTGAAGCTCTCACTAGTAAATATAGTACCCTTGGGGAAGGTGTTAGCCTCTGCTCAGTTTGTTGGTCATTTCAATGCTCACATCATCACAGCCCATTTTGATTAACCATCACACTTCTGCTCACAAGATCAGTCTGAAAATCTCAGTAGACCTATACTAATAATTTAATTATTGTCAGCTTAATGTTCCTGTTTTTACAATAAAACATCTTTCTTACATATGCAAATATATCACAAAATTCAATTATAGGTTTACTGAATTATCTGGCTTTTATATAAGAGGTATGTATTTCACACCTCTTCTGTAGTCCTTTTGTTCAACCAAAATAATTATTTTGTATTGCTTGTTTACTTAATTGTTTTCAACGAGAATCTGAAAGCTACATTATTGACTTTGTCTGAATTAAAGACTAAGGCATAATTGGCCTTTGTCACTCATAATATTTCTTAATTTATCACTTACAAGTTGTACATGAGAAAAACACAAATTAAACTTGTAAGTCTGAAAATAACTGAATTTTCTCCATTATTTTTTAATCTTTAACTGTTAACATTTCTCTGGAGCTCCTTTTTTTTGTACTTGTAGTTGTAATATTTTCAGGTAAATATGATTGAAGCCATGTGGGCATAGTGTCTTCATAAGACATCCAACAAGGCTTTGGCTTAGCCATTTTCTTTCTGACTACTTGTAGACAAAATGTCTAACAAATGCTCTCTCAGTAGGTTTGAATCAGTCCTTAATATTTTCCCCACATGAAGCCTTACTTCTCAGCTAAAGTTACATTGTTTAATGAAAACTTTATTTTAAAGTGACAATTACTTTCTCAGTTAGCTTTTGTAGATCTAACTTTTGAAATTTCAGACCTGAAAAGACTTAGAATTCTAATGAAAAGAAACTTATTTAATTTTCCCCTCTTATGTGGGTTTCATGTATGTTATGGCTATGTTTCATGTCTTCTTTTTGTCCTGAAGATAGAAGATGCACTTGGTTTTTTTTTCCTAAATATTTTATTGCCTTATGTAAGAGAGA
>JAQHUG010000196.1:1686010-1700748 GCA_028555095.1 Dicrostonyx torquatus
GTGGTCTTGGTCATTTCGTCTTATAGCCACGCCACGCCATTAGCTAATTATTCCGCCCCCCTAATTAGTTGTTAATTAATTAATGGGGCTGGACTACCAGGTCCCAAGAGGTATAAAATGATAGGCCCACGTGGAACGCACTCTCTCTGCAGATCACCGGCTTGCCTGCTTCTTCAGAGGAGCTCTTTCTGGTAAAGTAATCTGTGTGTATTTTGCTCTTAGTAAATTTGTGTGTCTCAAATAAACTTCCACAACTAAAGATTAATTTTTTCCCATAGACAGTGTTTGGGCATTAGTTAAAACACTCATGAATGAGATGATACCCATGGTAAACTCTCATTTTTAATCATAAACTCATTTCTGCCTTGTAAATAGAATTTTGTACACGTGAAGTATAGAATATGGAAGCACAAATAGCCTTTGACAATATAACCAATCACCTGCAAAAATATGCATAAATTAAATAATCCCTTTGCAATCTCAAAGTCATTAGGTTTTGCTCACACCTTTTTTTTGGGGGGGGGCTCATACTTCATTAAGTTTTAATCCATTGTGTGTATTGTAAATTTTCATGACTTCCATGCATGGTGATACAAACCTAAAATCCCAGACCAGTGCAACCATGACAAAGCAAAATTCTAAAAAGATTTTTTTTTCTTCCCTTCCAGAAATTATAGGGAAAAATCTCTGTGGGATGTAAACAACTACTCTTTATACCACATAGATACTGGTGAATACATAGTTACAGTTCTGTACTATATAATTAATTTTGAGAACAAAACTTTTGCCACTGCTGTTGACTAGGTGAAGAGATAATCTACATGGAAACATATTGTCAAAGACTATTTTGCTTTGATAACATTATTCTAGGAGGATGTAATGACTGACTGGCTTCCCAACATAATTAAGTCAAATTACAGCCTCCTACATGTATCAATTCATATCTTCTACATGTATTAAGCAGTGTGTATACATACAAAGAAATCCTGCCCCACTTATTTGCGATGATTTCAAACCCCTATGACTTTACATTTGAATTTTAAATGCATATTTTATATCTTTCTGAATCTGGATATGAAACCTGAAAATATATGGAAAAGTAAAATAAAATATTTATTACTACAAAGTGAAAAGAGACATTATATATTGTTTGGTGAGTCAAAAGACAGGTATGCCATTGACAGTTTAGGCTGATAACCTTTTATGTATGTTTGCAGATATCTTCCCATAATTGCAAATGGCAGTTTAGACCACTATAAGTGTTAAAAGACTCAAATAGAAGTAAATTATTTCTATTATCAAATGAAACTGTAAGTCAATGTACTTAGCCTAAAAGTTACTGGTAAAAATATTACTTAGTGCATTAAGAAAACACAAAGTTAGTTCTTAAAGTTTATTGATTAGGTAAATAATGAGTGGCAGAGTATTGATTATATCAGTGCCAAAAACACTTAGCAAGAGTACACAAATGTTCAAGGCATCACCATGTCTAAAGGTGTTCTGTTGCAAGATCTGAGTTAGGAATGGTAAACAGTAAATTTTCTTATGATATTAATACTGGGTCTTTTGCCCTAATCATTCTCTGAAAGTTCCCTTGCTTCTCAGTGCTCACAGTATGTAGCTAAGTGGGCATTTAGAGGATCTCTTTTTATAGCCCTATTCACTTATGTGTGCAGTTACTGCCTATCTCTTTGGACATCGTCAAATGAAGAGATGGTTTTGCTCCCTGAAGCTAAGCTTCATAAAATCTTTGTTTCAAGTACGTTGTGAGTCACTGTGCAGTTACTGATGACTTCTGATTTAAGCTATTTTGCTGTTCTGTAACATGTGCCTTGCAAACATTTTTTCTATCCAAATAAAAGTGGCATAACATTAGAGTTAGACTTTTCCATTTGTATATCTCTTAGTGATAAGGAAATTGCAGTGTCTCAACTGACTTTTCAAATGACACATTCCATTGTGGAATAATTTAAAAATAAATTTAAGTCCTAACAGCCATTGTTGAATAATTAATTTTTGATGTCAAATATTAGATATTTAAATAATATTTTCTGTCTGATGTGTTCTTTTTAAGACAACAATACATGATGTTAAACTACTATATATTTCTTCCCAAACTCATATTGAATGATGTAGGGTGTAATTCAGTCATTATGAGAAAAATCAGGTAACACTGCAATGCAAGATTTATATATTTTATTAATCATACATTAAATAAAATGATAACAAATACATTAACATTGAAAATTACGTTTAAATTTGTACTGTGTCTTTGACATTACATTGTATATAGTTATATCACATTGAAGATATATTTTTGTAATTTTCAGTATTTTTTCATTAAAATAAAAATATTTTTTCATGTCTTTAGAAACATGAAGACTTTGTCACTGTTATCTTCCATATTACCATATGGAAGCCTCCTGAGTTTACTTCAAAATTATACACAAGAGAATTTGGTAAGCCTATGTAAAACAGCTAATATCTATTTATGCATGAGTATATACTATGTTTTTCTTTCTGTGTATGGCTTACCTAACTCAGAATGATTTTTTTTTTTTTTACTTCCATTCCTTTGAAGATGATCTCTAAGGACAGTCTTCATCTTCTCCAGGAATTTATTTGTATGTTTCAAAAGCTAGTAGTGATCTTTTCCCTGTTTTCTGGTGTTTTAATTTCATTTACTGGAAAATCAGATATCTTTCCAGAAAAGTAGTCTATTGCAAGTAGCTTTTTAAAATAGATATTACTATGTATTGTTATCAAAAGAAAAAAATTCTACATTATATAAAAATGATGGCAAGTAGCTATTTGGGAGAAAAAAACTAAACAACATTCATCAGCACACACACATACACACACACTTACATATTCATATGTGTATCTAACTACCAGATATTAGCATAACATTCAATTATCATCAACTATTAATCATGAAATATGTACAACAATTGTCTTGGTTACTGTTCTACTTCTATGCTGAGATAGTATGACTAAGGCAACTCTTAGGAAATCTTTCACTGGGGTCTTGATTACAGTCAAGGGTCAGTCAATCACTGTCACAGTGAAAGGTGTGATGGCAGGCAGGTGTGGTGCTAGAGACATCAATATCAGTTTTGCATACTGTTCTTCAGGAAGCAAACAGAGAGAGAGAGGACAAGAAGGAAAGAGAAGGGGAAAAAGAGAGGCTGAGAGAAAGAGGGAGGGAGGGAGAGAGGGAGAAACAGAGACAGAAAGAGACTAAGGGACAGAGAGATAGAAAGAGAAACAGAGAGAGACAGAGACAGGGACAGACACTTTTGAAGCCCAAAAACACACCATCCGTGATAGAGCTCATCCATCTTTGTTAATCATTTTCAGACACACAGTCTTCCAACTGATGACTAATCCTCTAAACATAGGAGCCTATAGGGGTCAATCTCATTCAACCACCACAGCTGTCTTTTTGTTGTTGTTGTTTGTTTGTTTTTCAAGACAGGATTTCTCCGTGTGACTTTAGAGTCTGTCTTGTTACTTGCTCTGTAGACCAGCCTGGCCTTGAATTCACTGAGATCTTCCTGTCTCTGTCTTTAAAGTGCTGGAATAAAAGGCATGTAATAGACTGCCCAGTCTATTACAGTAGTCTTAAAGAAAGGAAATTTTCTTGCATAGTACAGTCTTAAGCTTTTCTCAAACTTAAAAAATGCAGATGTAATTTGAAATCCTATGTCTGTATAAAGGATACTATTTTTAATTTCTCGATATAGAAACAGAGTGTGGTTTTGTGTTAGAGCAGAGATGTTACAGGTCATGAAGAAAATATAGAAGAATAAAGGAAATAGGAGGTTAGACACAAATGTGAAATATCTAGTAAAATTTTCATCTAATGGCATAGATAAAGAGAATAAGTGAATGAAAATATCATGTTTAGTGGTTACATTATTTTCTGTGTTTATAACATCATTTCTATGCCATCTATTTTTCCCGATATCCAGTAAGTTTTACAAGTGCAAATGTCTCATTTGCTTCTCTATGTCTGTAGATCAAGTAAAATACTAATGTTGCTCAACACAACACAATTTAGTTCTTGGAAGGTGTTGACAACCACTTTGGCAAATTAAGGATAGCATCAAAAATCAAATATTTAAAAATTTAAAACTTTTGTAGATGTTTGGGCTACATTTTGAATTATCACTGGATGTGAAAATAATTTGGCAGGTAAGCTTTTATAATTTTAAATGGCTTGCAAAAAGCAGGCCCAACAGAGCATGAAATGTAGAATAATTTTTGCATGATGTGTCTAATGGTTGGGTAATATCTCCCAAAGTTTCCTGAAGCTACTTCACCACTGCTGTTTCTGTAGGAACCAATGTATTTCTCATGTCCAGAACTGGTATCCTGTGGAGGCTATTCTTTATTTGAATCAGTAATTATGTTCTAGTTTTTAACAGAGAAAAGAAGAAATGAATCAACACCATAACCTCACTCTATATCCTACATATGAATAAAGGTTTATTATTGGTTGAGACAATAAATTCAGAAGACCCAGAAGAAGATTATATATCATGTGCATAGATATAAAACGAGTAATTGTAATTAAGTTATCTTTCCCTGTTTGGAACTATTATTTCCCATATAAGATGTTTATATGTGTGTGTGTGTGTGTGTGTGTGTGTGTGTGTGTGTGTACCTTAAGTGTCTTATCAGTGTTTGAATTACAGTTGATATTCAGCTGTAATTGAATCATCTTAGTTTCTTTCTGTTTGAGAATTGCATACCAATTTTGCTTGAAGAATGCATTAATGGAAGCTGCAAGGCTTTCTTTACCCAAAGAATGCTTCACTCTATTAAAAGAAAGCTGAAGGTACAGGTTGTATTTAGATTGTTGTAACACATAATAAGAACTCTCTTAGCATTGCTACCTATCCTGTTCAGACGGGTTTTTATTTTTACTAACATCGTTGGTTCTTATAGTCTTGAATGTACTTCTTGTGATGGATATCAAGCCTGGACAAACAGTCTCTCACTTCACTCTCCTAATATGATGGGCTGTAATAGGGCAAACAGCAATGCTTGACTTTTAAGCATGTTCCATGTCATTGATTTCGTATTTGACAAACAGTGTTTCTTCCTGTGTCTCTGTTATGTTTCTTCATTTCTAAAGCCATAAAAGTGAGATATTCAACTATATTAAAGCCAAAAGTCAAGCTGAATCCTTCATGGAATCTAGTTTTTCCTTATAATATTTTTTTTAAATTGTATTCTATATATGAAATTTGTGTGCCTTGAAAGAATCTATATTGGTATGTTTATTATAGCTCAAAAAATACATCCTGATTTAAAATATTCCATTTTTTTTAAAATTATGCCACTTTTAGACAGTAAAATGAAGGGGATAGTCCTAGCCTATCAGGCTAAGAGCCACACCCCACCATTTGTTAATTATTCTGCCCCTAATTAGCCGTTAGCCAATTACTAGGGGTTGGCCCATCAGACCCCAATTAGGTATTTAAGGACAGATTCACATAGCAATCGCTCTCTCTGCGGATCGCGGGTCTGCCTGCATCTTCGGAGGAGCACTTTCTGGTACTGTAATTCTGTGTGGATTCTTTTCCTATTAAACTGTATGTATTAAATATAGCTGGTTCGGGTAATACTTGGTTGAAACGCCTACAGTAAAAAGCAATTGTTTAATGAATTTCTTCAAGTAGTGTCCAAATGGATAGCACATGGCTCACCTTCCTTTAGACAGGGAACACTGTCTTCTTGATTGATAAAAATGAAGAAATATGTAGTATCAAGTAAAATACTAATTGAATTATAAATATTTAAAACTATTGGGCTACTGTCATAAAAGTATTCTTCATGGAATTGAAACCATTTTAGTGCATGTAGTATAATGATTGGAAAATATGTAATATTTTATTTTAACCAGGTGAAGAGTAAAAATAGTACTTTTTTGGAATTTCAGTTATGCCAATGCAAATTTTACATTATATGCTGCCTTGAGAAAATGTAAAAATCACCTGACATTGTTAAATATTGGCAGAGACAGAAATAACATCTTGTACTAATCCAAATTTCCCAGGAGTTTGTTGATACAGAAGAACATAGACAGATGGTTTTTGGTATGAAAAATCATCATTGGTTTCTTATTTAACAGCAATGAAGGACTTCATATTTATGATGACAGAGTTGATATCAGGAGAATGCAAGTGTTGGGATTTTCTTCCAAGTCTTTCTCTATCAAATAAAGAAATGTAGGAGATTGTCTTAAGAGTACATATATATTGCTACACATACAAAACATTTCATTTAAATGGCCCACCCTGAGCCTATAGTCTTGCTCATAATCATGTTCATTATTCCTCTGTTTCTATCAACATCATTATGGAGTACATTTGCCTTTAGGTTTAAAAGTAACTGACTCTGTGTCCTTATTTGGACATAGGACAAAGTTGTGTTGTTGGCAGTCTACAGGTGAGAATGGAGGATAAGGAGAACTAGAGATACAGAGCAATCTTCCAAATGGTGTTGTTGATGACTATGTTCTAAGCAGGACTCTGACTGAGTAAGTAGAAAGATTGCTATTGGGTAGACAGACTGCTAATTGATCATAGACGACTCTCACAAGGCTAGTTTCTGTTTTCCAGGAAAACCACTTATCTGCCCCAGTATTCCACTACCTCAGCAATGGAATCTAGGTCCTCATTGATATGAGCAGTGTGTATCAGCGCAAAAGCCCCCATGCTGCTGAGGGATATAGTTTTCTGCTCCTGAGAGACAGCCTTGGTAGTTTTTTTCTCAATAAACCTTTCTTTCTATCCACAAAGAAGTCTAGTTATTTGGCTCCACTGTGACCTTGCTAACACCAGTGTATCCCAGTGTCTAAGCTGGATATATATTTGTACTGTATTCTGCTTCGGAAAGAAATATAGATACATATATTAGTAATAGTGCAATATGACTGTTTGCTTATTATTTATTTATTATATTATTTTATATTTATTTTGAGCTAATTCTCTTCCAATTTATTTCAGGTTTCATGGATAAAATAAGAGAGATACAAACATCAAAATTATCAATAAGTGTGAGTAAACACCTGATCAAATGTGCTAGACTGAGCTCCAGAATTGACTGCTTGCTCTTGTTCCCACTCACCCATTCCCTAGGTCCTATAAAGCCTGAAGACTGGCAATGAAAAGGCAGGTTTTGCTGTTATGTTGTAGTTATATGAATAATAATCTCCCTTTGCAGACTGCTGTTCTTAAAATAAAGATCAGTTTAAAAGATTAGTTCTTGATGCTGCTCGTTTGTCGATTAATCTGAAAACAAGGAGGAAACAAGCACAAGGGTAAATAAACAAAAGAAAACTTTAATGTCCTTTAAAGATGTTCAACAATGTGACTTTGGGCAGGATAGTATGAGATAGGGTTGCTCATAATTATATATAAAAGACTTGTCTAACTCTTCAGATAAGACTGTTTCTTAATTAATTTGCAATTTAAAGTAGCAAGATTTAGACCCACAATCAAACCAGATGAGTGTTCCAGCTAACAAACATTCGAGAAAACAACAATCTTAGGTTATGCTTTAAAATCAAACTCGCTAGAATTAAGGATTTCTCAGGGTAACAATGGAAAAACTGTGCTTATTTAACGAGAAAAGAAAACTGATAGCACTTCCAATCCATTCCACTCCCTTAGGAAACTCTCAATCATAATAAGAAGACATCATCAAATTATTGTGTTATCATAGGTACATATATTATTAATCCCACAGGTGGAACATAAAATTACTACCAGCATTTAAACAAATTTGGAGCAAGTTTTAATTAAATACTGAACAGGTTGATGTATTCTGGCCAGGTCCATCTCTGTGTTTCAAAAAATACCCAGAGTTACATTTTGAAGGGGTTATAAAGGCAAAACTCAATAATTCACCCTTTTTTCCCATCAGATCAGATGAGGAACAAGTATACGACCTGGGGTAGTTACTGCCTATGCACTTCCTGCCTTTAATCAGTCAGGGGCAAGCGTATATTCCTGTCTGTTTCTCCATTCTATATGTGATCAAGCAAAACTGGCATGGTTTTGTCAGACAAACTTGTTTAGAAAAGTAAAATTATATAGCTCATTATCTCCCATAATAAACAGTCTCCAATATTTTCGGAAGTATCTGTCCCTAAGCAAGGGGCTTATATGTTAGAAGCATTTTTGTTTTATCTACCTCCTAGTCATAGTAATTAAAACTTAAAATGTATTTTGGCTATAACATAATAGTTACATATATGACTTGTGTCTACTGATTGACAAACAAAAAGTTATAAAATTTAGAAAAAAATAAGTAGCCAAAAATTGTGTAAGGAAGAGAACATCAATATATGATTACATTTACTTTACAACTTTAACCAAGATGTAACTGTATCACTGAGTACAACCAAAACTGCATTGTTGCAATTAAGTAAAGTATTGAATCCTGAAATCCTTTAAAACATTAATAATTCAATACTGAGTCTCCTTTTTCACTATTAAAAATCTATTAACTAATAATAGAAATACTGTAATTCTTTAACTTAATCCTGCTTTAGCTATCTTTTAAAAACATAAAAATTGCTAAATATTAGCATGTCTCTCATATGACATACTTACAAGATCATTTTCTGTGTAATGTGTTAAAATTACTTAGATCCTATTCTTACTCTGAATCCAGTAAGAAATTCACTAGTAAAATTAGAAAATTGGAACGTATCTTCATTTTTCATGTATGTATTAACTATTCTAGCATTTGGATATTCCACAATTCATTCTCCTATTTTTTTTCTGTCTCTGTTGCTCTGACATCTGAATTAATCATAGTATAACAAATAATTGTATTAGTATACACAGGCTATATAGGTCATCTTCTCATAATTTTTTGTCTTTATATATGAAAACTCATGATATATTTTTATATATGACTATTTTATAGACATAACATAATAACTTCTAGATTCAAAACTGAATTCTCCTGGTATTTCACATTCTTTATATACACATAAATTGTGTTTTATATATAGTATTACAATTGAGTAATGAAACATAAATGTTTCTCTTTCATTTAGAAAAAATTAACAGCCAGAACAAGAAGAAGAATAATACATCTATAACAACAAGAGGGTATTACAACCTGATTCTACTGCTAATAATAAGTGTATATCTGGCTTGGTTTGGGGAAGAAAACAAAATTATCATTTCTAAATATGATCACAAATACATTGATACCATACTTCATCTTTCTGAAATCAAGCATGTACAATTGCATAAACCAACATAGTATGAAAGAAATAATTACTTGTACTTTAATATTCTGGTCAGAAAGGGTTACATACACATTTACTTTCTAAGTCACTGAAATATGTCCTTTCACAATTTTCCTGCTGGCTCATGATGCTGCAAGTAATCTTAATTTACCAGATTGGTCTAGAAGTTGAAGTCAACCCCAAGTATCTGCATTCTAAGTTTTAGGAGTACAGAAATATGACACCATACTCAGCTTTAATCATTTTGCTGTTGTTTTGTTTCTCTTTTAAACCAAGAGTATGAGTGATCCCAAGACAGAGGTCAAATTTGCTACTAATGGAACTTCCCTAGTGTTCTGTTCCCCAACACTTAAGATATGTTCAAGGTTCTGATTCTACATTTCCATGACCCTTTCTCTAAGAATGTACAGAGATAATTGGCTTAGTTGAGTTTTTAGTGCTGTAAAGAGACACCATAACCCTGGAGACTCTTATAAAAGTATCATTTCGTGGTGGTGACTCTCTTACAAAGCTCAGTCCATTGCTAGGTGTATGGGAGCATGCAGGTAGATGCTGTGCTGGAGCTAAGGATACTATATCTTGATTCAGAGGCAACAAGACACTCTGATCAGTATCCTGAGTATCTGAAATCTCAAAGCCCCTTCCCCGACAGTGACACACTTCCTCCACAAGGTGCAGCCCATATTAAATGTATGCCCTTCAGCCTCAAGGTCTGGAGTAAATGTGCTTGTAGTCTAGCCTCCTGCAACAAGATCATGCTTCCTCAGAAAAGGCCACATCTAAAATGTAACTCTCTATGAGCTCAAGAGGGCCAATATATATTCAAACTACGTAATTAGTAAAATGGTTATTTCATGCCACTAGATTTGAAAAATTTGTTGTACAGTAAGCCATATTATAAACAATAGTAAGTGAAAATATTTTTCTTCATTTTTTTATTCTTTCTCAAAAAGTTAGTGGGGCTGGTAGGATATAATAAGTATAAGCCTCTCTGCAATTTTCTAACTGTGAACTTTGGCAGTCCATATGCTGATGATGTGGATGATATTTTCTTATTGTAGGGTTATAAAAATAATGGTTGTTTTTTGCAAATAATAAAAGACTTCATAAGTCAAGTAACATTGATAATAATATACTTTATAGATATATTTCAAAATATACTCAATATAACAAATATAAGCATATATCTGAAGAAGTATGCAGAGTTAGAAATAGGATGGTGAATATAAGTATTTCTTTTTCAGTCTTCATAGGTTTAAAATCAGGCATATAAATGAAAATTGTAAACTATTTTAGTATGAAGACTTTTAAATTACAAAAAGTTCTAAACTGCCATGGGAATACATAGCAGCAAAGCTTACAGTACTCTCACATAACAAACAGTTTCCTTTTAAATTACAGACTACTCTGAAAGATTAGTCAACTGAGAGTAAATGTTAATGATTTGCTTCAGGGGAAGAATAACACTGATAAAAGCTTCGTGGAGGCAGAATGCAGAAACTCAGAAATGGAGAGAGATGAGAGTGTTTGTGTCATACAGAGGAACAAAGCCTGTGCCTAAAGAGAGATGTCTTTTTCCTGTCACCATGATCAGGTCCTATAGTCTAATGTTAAGGATTTGGAAACTATTCTTAATAACAGTTGAAAAAATACTAAAACACACATTTTTGTTGTATGGTGTTAAGGAACGTGTTTATGACTTGTGTAGCTTTCTGAGTGTCTTGTAGGTAGATAACCATTCATCCAATTGTTTATCTGGTGATCATGTTGCTCCTTCCTTTAGAAGGAAGTTGAATAGTATCTGAATTCAGGTATACAATAGGCAAATGAACACAGATTTCATTATTTGTCCTCCACTGTTCCAATTTATAACCTCAAATACAATCTTACCATAAATAGGATGCAATTAGTAAAACTATTTTAATCTATTGGCATGCTATTATGTGAATAAAACAGAAAAAAATAATAAAATGACTCATAGTAATAAGCTTAGCTTGCAAAATTATAGTTCAGTTGTACAAAAATTCCTTAAGAATATACAATTAGGGAGATACAAGCCCATGTTGAGACAGTTGCATATAATATTTTATAGGAAAATATTAAAGAATAAGTTATTAAATTCAATTCATATGTTATGATGCCACCTCTGGTAATGTGTTTAGTTATAATTATAAATTTATATATATACAATTTGTCAATACTTGAAACTTGGAAGTTTCTTTGTCCAGACTGTATAGTAGATAGTAGATGTTTTTCTGTTAACCCTTTTTATTATCATAGACAGAATTAACAAAAGTCTTAGTTCTAGGACCTTTACCATGGTAAATTTCAGGTTATCTGATTATTGTTTCCCCTTAATTTATTTATGTCACTAAAAACATAGGTCACAGAAATTCATATGAACAGTGTGATAGTCCTGCCCAAATCAATAGCTAAAAAAAGAACCAACCAACCAAACAAACAAAAAACTCTTCCTTGTAAATTACTTTTTGTAGAGAATAGCATGGCTTATGGATATCTAACCACTCTTATTATTCACATCAATACATGGACTTAATTAATTAATAATTAAAATAACAAAGGATTTATAATGCATTGTTACATAAGACTTTATTTAGAATTAGTTGTTTGAAATATAAGAGTAATCACACTTCGGTATTGTAAACTGAGGTGATCAAAATAAAGACCTCACTTTTGTTAAAGATTCTGCAGGGATGGCTGAGAAATAGGATTAAGGAGAGCCAGAATTTTGCATGTCTAAGGTCAAATCATCAAGGCCTATCTTTAGTCCTCTGAGAGCCATTTGCTAGCAAAGTTGTGCTTGGTGAATAAATCCTATCTTCCAGAATAATAAATTCTGAATATCAGCAGATAGCAACTGAATTATCTAACAAATTCATTTGCTTGTCATGACTTGCAGGCCTAATGTTCCCACTACTGTATTTTTAGAATATCTTGATTCATAACTTTCTTTGTTCTGTTCCTCTAAATACTCATGAAACTCTTAGCACCCTGAACATTGAATTAACCTGAATCTATGTTGCTCAGTCATGGTAATACAAAGATGACTCCAAAATAAGCTTTCATTTGTTTCTTTGGATGTTAGAGCTATTTTTGTTATCAAGAGCATGTTACTTCCAAGAAAATGTTCATCCAGAAGCTGGCCCAGCAATAGTAAACCTCAATCCAGCAGCTTTTTCCACTGCAAGGAGAACAACTTTTAGATTTGAGAACTCAGCTTCCTTGCTTCAAAACCTAATGCTCTAATCTATAAACATTCTTGTGTATCAAGGTGATTAATGTGTTCCTGTGTATGTGTATTGTGAGTGGATGGGTTGTGGATATGTGGGTGTGTGAATGTGTGGGTGTGTGGTAGTTTGGGGGTGTCACAAACACTTAAAATGTAAATCAAAATTTAAACATAGTCCCATTTTTTTACAGTCATCACAATTTTGTGGGTTTTTTTTTTCTGGAATATGATTTTTTAGAATAAAGAAGCCAATCATTTTGCCTGTGTCAAAATAAGGTAGAGAAATAATCATGACATGTACATGACCTAAAAGAACATCTTCCTGTTACATGTTAAGTTAATAAAGTTCTAATCACAATAGTTTCAAGTGAGGTAGTAGAAACAGAGCTCAGTTAAGATATAAACATAAAGAATCAGTGTAGAGTAAAATCATGGTAGTTTGTCCTTGTTTGCTTACAGTTGCTGTAATAAACACTGTAGCCAAAGTCAACTTGGGGAGGAAAGGGTTTTGTCGGGGACTGTCGCCCCAACATAGAATCTGTTACTGGCCCTAAGTGTGTTTTCGGAGGCACGTGGAAGAATCAGACACTCAGTCCATGATCATTCAAGGGTGGCTCAGGACTTCTCGTCATTCAACCATTACCCACATTTATTGTCTACCAGAAAGCTCTCAATGCCCTCCTAACTCCGGAGGAATTCCCTATTGATATCCCTTTTCTGGGGCACATCCTGTCAGTCACACCTGCATACCATCCTACCAGCTTTGGAGTCAAAGGCATCCCTTCCTGGGCAATCTACAAGTCAATGATGGCCAGAGCCAAGCTTTCCAATATTTTGTCTTTCTAGCTGCTAGTTTATCAGCTACCATAGGAAAATCCAAAGATGGCTGTCACCAGCATGTCTGAGGAAAATCAGAGCCCACAGGGTTTATTTGTCTTACAGGTTACAGTTCCTCACCCATAAAAGCCAAGGCAGGAAGGAGAACCACTTAAACCACTTAGGGACTTGCAGCCCCTAACATGCTCAAATTCCTTTCTTGTACAGCCTATATCCATCTTACAGGACAATCTGAATGAGGTCATTTGTCAGCCAAGATTGTCTCTTCCTATATGTGCCCAGGTTTGCCACAGTGACAAAACCTAGCTGTGACTGAAGGAAAGGGGGAGTCTGATAAGGGAATAGTAGAAAAGAGAAAGGAATAAAAAAAAAGCAATTGCTTGAATTACCAGAAAAAAATGGATCTGCTTCTTCAGAGTGTAAATGCTTGAAAACAGCTAATTATCTCAGAAGGCCACAGGCAATTTCATATCTATTGATTTGGTAGGCAAGTGTTTGAATCTCCACAAAAGTCTGAGTAGTGAGGACCAAGGGAATTATTTAAGAGTGTGGAGTTTCCTTCCTTATAAGCAGAATGATTCCCATTACCGCAACAGAGGAGATCTTCTATCATTGTTAAACTTTCAAAGGCAGAGAGGAAGCATTTCCCTCTGAGAACATATCTTAGTATCACAAAACTTTGCTCAGAAGCATAACTTTTACTGAGACATTCCATAAGCTGATGTCAAAATGATAAATTTGTGGCTGGGGATATGGAACAATGGGGCTTACATGTGTATATTCCTCTTGGTCAGCCAACTCACTGTGGGAGGCTCACAACTGTTTGTGACTTCAGCTCCTGGTAATTTGCCACCCTCTTTTAGACTGTGCTCACACAGTCATGACCCTCATCCACAGGATTGAAACCAGAAATTAACAATTTGAAAAGATAAATATGTCATGACCTTGAGATACTTATATGGAAATAAAGTGATAGAAAATAAGAATAAATAGATTATAGGTAATTGCTATTTAGTGTGGATTAGTAGCATTGATTATCTTGTATATTAAGAAATATAGTAATTGCAAGAGAATTAGTTAAATTTATTGATCACCCATACAATTAAATCCAAGCAGAGTAATTTAATATAAAATGACAATGATCATGGTAGATAAAGAAAATTTATACATATTCAGATCCTTAGATTATGCACTCAGATGCATCTATACAGTGCCTAAGAATTTCTGTACCATTTTGATCACTAGAATAATGATCAGAAACCTGAATCTGATTTGATCCTGCCATATGATCTTTCACACTTTCCAGTAAGAAAATACAATTATGAAGAAAGGAAGGGCCGGGCAGTGGTGGCGCACGCCTTTAATCCCAGC
>JAQHUG010000196.1:1735397-1755478 GCA_028555095.1 Dicrostonyx torquatus
ATGCTGCATCCCTTTCACACAGTTCCTCATGATGTGGTGATCCCCAACCATAAAATTATTTTCACTGCTACCTCATAATTGAAATTTTTCTACTACTGTTATGAACCATAATGTAAATATCTGTGTTTTCCTATTATCTTTTGGGATTGGAACCCATAGTTTGAGAACCCTTGTCCTAGGCTGTTATAATTTCACAGTTTTAGATTTCCACATAAGTTGATTTTAAAGTTGTGAAAGATTTTATATTTCTATAAAAAAAGTGGGGTTTTGCATAATAAACTTTAAAGTACCCTCACAAGTTTTAAAATTAAAGTTGTCATTGTAAAGTCTTTGGTAATTATGTTGAAGCACACTCATAGGAGTTAGCTTTTTCTGTGTACATATTTAGGTGTGGGAGTCAAAAAGCCACAGAGATTAGGATTTAAAATGGTTTGGACATTTTACTTGTTATTAAAACGAGAAGAACCAGATTCCCATAAATTAGCTTCTTTCTTGCTTCTCCTCTTGAGAGTGCCTTTGGTATGTACCCCAGTGTGTTTGTGCTTTCTCCCACGGTGCTTGTGTTCCAACTCTCTTCATCCTTGATTGTGCTACTTTTCTCTCTCTGGGTGGGTTCTTACTCAATTTGTACACCCATGAGCCAATTACTCTGGAGAAAAAAAAAACTTTCACCAAAGATAAACTTTATTGATTTTCTAACTGATACTAACTATTGCAAGTTTAAAAGTTTCAGCGACTAGAAATGAAAATGTACTGACAGACAAAGTGACAAATATAAGATGATGTCTAATTTATGCTTTAAAGCTGTATACTTTGAATCAAAAAAGACTTTTTGTTCTGATAACATAATATAAAGAAAGTTCATTTTGTTGTTCTGTGGTGATGTGGTTAAACATCCAAGTTGTATCAGCCAGAACTTTTCTTCAGTAAATTCTCTTAATATGGGTAACAACAGCAGAGAAGCCCACCAAAATAGTGAGTACCCAGGATGCCTGGGCATATGTCAACTTTCCACAGGATTAATTCGCAGAAACAGCTGTTAAGGATTGTACCATTTCATACTTGACTTTTGCCTACTATGTCTTACCATTGTGCATGTTATAGACAAAGTGTCCTTCTAACCAATATTAATCATTTTACCCAAAGACTCACATCTTAGAATGTTGCTTTGTATTAACAAATGAGTTCAATCGTGCAATCATAAACTCTGTTTTGTTCTCCAACATACAGACAGTAAGATTGCATACACTCTACAAATATGATGAATGTAACTAGGTAACATTGAATGCTTAAAGAATGTTATTATTAATAAAATAACTGATTTGAAATGTTTGAAATAATATCTGAAATATGTTAATTCAGAATATGAAAGCTTTGAGGAAATCACATGAATTTGACAGAAAATAATGTAATGGTAGAATTTAATTTTATAAGATTTTAAATATGTGGTATGATGGATTAGGAGACAAAATATTAAGAAAAATCAGTTTATAACCATCAACATATATTAATGTGCAACCATGATTATAATCAATTATATACTTAACACAATTTGCAAATTATTATTAATGTGATTTTTTTCATATTAATGCAATATATATGTGAAATAAGTCAGATCAAAGGAATATATGGCCATACAATACTAGAATTATTTTTAAAAGATGTAAACTTTAATTCTAATAATTTAGGTTTTATACAAGAGCCATTAACCTGTCCTAAATTTTTTAAATATAATTTTAAGACGTAAATTTAAGAGCAACCACATTAATATTTTAAATCTTGTTATTTCTTTAAGAAAAGTAAGACCTGGGATGTTTCTTTTTTTATACTCTGTTTACTATGTTTGAAGTTTTGAATTCAGTCACTAATATTGTAATAAACAAAAGAGCAAAAGAAGGGAATCTAAAATAAATGAAGTAAGTGTAATGAAATTTTTGAAAATAAAGGTTTAAAACTGTAGACTGAGCCATAAATGTCACTCCTATATAGAGGATTTCATATACACAATAAATGTGTATGGAGCTCATAATTTATATGCACAAGTAAAAGTCTTTTTGAGCAACCTTCTAATTCACATGGCATTTATTGCAGTAATAGTTTTGCTTTACTTAGCTATAACAACATTTGGTTAAAGGCTTAATAATGATTTATCTGAATTATTTAAAAGCAAAATGTTTCTATGTAAAAATGATTTACAGAAGCCTCATCACCTGCTCGAGCCAAATGCAGTGTTTTAGCTGGTTCAGTCTTGAGCACCACAAAAAATTCTCTCATGCATTATAATTTATTACCCAAAATTGCTTAGAATTATTTGGATGAAAAACATCAAAGTCATTGACATTCAGTTCAAGAAACAAAGTCATTTGAGAAGTAATCATGAAATTTGTAGCTCAGAAACCAAAATAAACTCTTCATTTTCTCACTAATTATTTTCTGTTGATATAGGAAATGCTCCCTGAGTAGGTGACATTTACATTAAGACTTGAAAGATGATAATGAGATAAAGAGGAAATGCTCATCAGAAGTAGGACTGTGCTTGCTTCAGTATCTGATAAAGCCAGAGAAACTGCCATTGCAAATGAAACTCCTGAGTGAGAAAAAGAATATCCCTGGGTTTTACAAACTAGACAGGAAATTAGTGATATTGGTGACTGGATATTACTTTAGTTTTTATTTTTATTTTTAGTTAAAATTATGTTGTGATCTAGCGCTTTATGGCAGAGTATCAGTGTTTCAAAAAATCTGAGTATATGAAGAAATAACATGCAGACATTCTAAAGCTTAATTTTTTTTACCACTACACAGGGAAATAATGCAATATGCAGATCAGATTAAATTCACTATAATAGCACATTCACGCTAGAATAGCTGGAAGAGTTTAGAAATATTGTATGGAAAATAGAAGACTGCTTTATAAAAAAAAAAAGCAAAGAGGTATGGCTTGAATTTTAAAGAGACTCCAGCTGATGATGTCTTACTGTTTGGGAATATTATGGGAAGTGTAGGTACATTAGCATTGTTGGAGAAAGTATCATTGGAATAGAATTTGAGGTTTTATAGCCTGATCAAACTTCTTGCTTTCTCTGCTTTGTTGAACTCTGATGCAGTGTGATGAAGCAGACTTCTGCTGCTGGATCTAGACCTCGCCTGCCTGCTTGTGGTCCCGACGGTGGTGGATTCCACACATCTGGAATTCCAAGACAAAATAAAGCATTTCTCTCTAAAGTGTTTTTGTAAGGGCATTTTAATCACAGCAATAGAAACAAAACAACAGCTTTTGAAAACTGAAAAGAATCATCTAAGTAGCAAATAAAATGCTGAGAAAACTCAATGCAGCTACATTTAGGAAAAGACTGTCCAAACATTTCATGATATAAATTTTATTTCAAATATTTTTTGTCTTTATTCCCACTATAATTTTTTAGATAGGGTCTCACCTTGTAACCAAAGACAGACTTGACTCCTAGGTAAACTTGCTGCCTGAGACTACCAAGTCCTGGAATTACAGGCACAAACCATCAAAGGTGTTTTGAATAAAATTTTTCATAAAGTAAATGAGTGGAAATTAAAGCAAAAATAACCACTATTACTCTAAATCGGCTCTCTACTTATCCAACGTCATTCTCACTTTTAGGCATACAGTATTATATACTTACCTTTCTTCATTAATATAATAATGGAAGAATCAAGTACTGGAGATGTTCCTACCATCACAACTTTTCCATAGGATGGATCCTTTTTCCAGGCCATTCAAACCGTATTGACTTTTCAGTTTGTTTTTTGTCTTAGTAAGGAGGAAACTAAAATAAATATATTTTTCACATTATCTGCTCTTGTTCATTCTTATCTTAGCAGGCTCAAATTTAGTGGAACTAATTCTTACTTATATCAAGAATATCCAAGTACATCTATTTGGGGCATGTATAGATGTATGTGCACATATCAATACATTATTTAGCCTTGATTTATTGTATCTTTCATTTTTCCGCACAGTAGATAAGAGGTGTGACTATAATTTATTATTCATACATTGGCTACTGAATAGCTTCATCTCTTAATGTTGGATAAAGTGATCTGGAAAATTTCCATCAAACATTTGCCTAAGCATCAAAGCATTGAGATTAAAATCATATTACAATAAATCTTGCACTAGCTCCTATAAATATTAGTGGAAATTGGTGTGACATGGTTTTTGGAAGACATTTCAAATTCTGTTTCTCTGATTAATTGATTGTATGGATCATTAAGTATGCTCTTTAATTTCTGTGTGCCTGATGATGACATGTGAAGAATATGAAAGAATTCTGTATGACGTAAGCATTATTTCCCAGTGGTGAAGTTGTACAATACTTTCCTAACCTAATTTCTTCTTCCAGTCTCCACATTTTTCGAACTTCACCAAATAAGTTTATACAGTGATTGAATATTTTAATTGGTGTGGAAGCATTTTTAGTACAGGTTCCATCAAAAGTCCAGTTACCATTGATCCATGAATGAAAGTGAAAGGCAATAAGCATGTTGACTTATGTTCTTAAATATTTCAGGAAAACAAGAAGAAAAGGAATTATATTCCATTTTCATCAGTTTAGTTGTAATGTAAAAAAAATCCTCATATTGTGTAAATATTTGGTGCACAAATGATTGTGAAAATTTTGATAGAAATAGAACCTTCCTCAGAGGAACTAGAAGCCATTCTGCACAGAAGTATAGGTTTCAGAGTGTTCCCAGTTGAAACTAAGTGAAGTATAATACATAAAACAAAACCATAAATTCCTCAAATAGTAATGTGCTATATAATTAAACTTTTAATTTTTCTGCCACTTTGTTTTGAGAAAATGGAATATAAAATGTTCCTATTTAATGGGAGACTAGTACATTCTAAACATCCTTTTAAACAAAACTCAGTAACAGAAGCAAACTGCACTTCTACTTGGGGCAAAGACCATTTTAAGCGGAGTTTAAGTGGCTATGTACATAAGGATTGTTAAAGTAAATAAACATAACTATTAGAAGGATGAGAATGTGATTCACTGCTAATATTTTCAATTCACATGTCGACAAATTACCTGTAAAATGCTTATCAGCAAGCACTTATTTTAGTTCTCTAGCAATAAAATTTGGGGCTATTATTTTCCCTTAGTTAAACTCATTACTCTCAAATGGAGGGGGGTGATCTTCTTCCTAGTATGTGCATATTTTGCAATATGTGGGTTTGTGATTTTTTTTAATGACAATTAATATCAAGTTAGAAGTTGAGTAGAGGACTTGATCACCCACTAATATTTGAATAAAATAATATATTTTGCTAAATTCTTCTTAAAAATAGGGAAACTACATTCTATCTTTCTAGCCTAATTGGAACGTATTGTGTTTGATATTTCAACAATACTCTATTATAAACGTTTAGACAAATAGATTGAGAATAATTTAGTAATCTAAAGTGTGTGAAACATTGGTTGTTAAAAAGCAGAAATTCAAAGTCCATATGCTAGAAGGTAATCATGCTCTATGATTATTATAAAATTTCAGAAGTTGCTTTATTTCCCTACTGGCTAGTTCAAAGATTGCGTAGAATTCCTTCATGTGATTTTCTTTTACATAAATAATTATTGACCAATTAATTGTTATATTATTTACTTAGGAAATATCTAAATTTTAATTAATTATCTTGAATTTTTGCATTCCGATTTAGAAGACGTTTGGAAAAATATCTTTGTATTTAGAATTTGTGCTTTACAGTGGAGGGCAACTGTATAAATGTGTGAATCAGAAAATGTTAGATGCTATGAACACTGTGTTCAAAGATGTGCATGGTGAAAGTTTACTAGTTTTTTATTTTTACTGTTTGAATAATTCTATTAATATGTAGTTCAAGACAAAATACCATTGAGTACATTTTGTGTTGACCATCTGCTGATGGCCATTAGCTCTATCCTTAAGTGCATTTTACTTACCCAGTATAATTAGTAAAACTAATTCTACTTTTGCACACAGATGTCTACTCAGAATAGATTCGTAGGTGTCCATTCTCTCCATCTCAGTCCTGGAGCACAATCTGGCTTGGACTTGTGATATCATACTATGCATGCTGCCACAATCTCATAAATGCATATGTGAACAAGTGTTGTGTCTGGCAGATATTGTTTCCTTGGTGTTATGTATGCCCTCAAACTCGTAAAGTTTTTCTACCACCTTTTTCACAGAGTTCCCAGAGTCCTGGGTGGGGTGGCATGGGAGTAGGGAAGATTTGCTGAAGATATTTAATTTTGGAATGGTTGTTTCAGTGTTTCTCACTCTATTTCAATTGTCTATTTGTTGATACTTATATAATTCCCAACTATTGGAGGAAGAAATTTCTCTGACGACCTTCAATGCACAGCATATTGTAGATAAGAGTCACTTGATTTTTTTATTCTGTTAGCAGAACAATAGCAGTTGGTTTCCCCCTAGGCCCATGACCTACCTACACACAGGTTCTTTGCTATCTAAATCGGGCCAATCAGTTTATAGTTAATGAAGGCCTCTGTGTGATTTCTTTGGGTCTTAATGACTGTGGGAACCAGGCAGGAAAGAAAACTCAGTCAACAGTCAATCATACTTTTAAGTGTTTTTCTGCCATTTATGTATCATTATCTTTCAACATTGAAAACTTACTGCTTAGTCTATACATTATTTTAATGTGGTTATTTTTTCTCGGTAGCCAGTTTCCTTGGTTCTTTATATTGCAGATATTAACCCTTTTTCATATACGAACCAGTAAAGGTCTGTGAAAGATTACTTCTAGAACAAATGTCGGGAGGGAATACTTGTGAAAACAAAGAATATGAAGAATTCCAAATGAGGTTTGAATGATAGCTCAGTGGATAAAGTGCTTTCTGTGTAAGGGTCTTAGTTTAGATCCCCATCACGCACATAAATGTTGATAGAGTATGGATGACCGCCTCCAATTCCATGTTGATGAGGACGAAGGCAGAAACAAGAATCTCATATCAAACTCAAATTACCAGAATAGTCAAATTGATGATCCATGAGTTGAAGTGAAAGATTATATCTCTATCTGTAAATAGTAAAATGGTCAAATAAATAACCAAAAATCAGACTCTAGCCTCTACACATACATACACATACATCACAAACACATAAATACACAAATGGCAGAGATAGCCCACTAACAAATGGATCTAAAACAAGGGCTTTTTTTCAATGTAGTTACATTGCATTCAAATGCCCTGACATGAGAGGATACATGATATTATTGAAAATATGTATGTAGAACAGAGTTACACAAGTCAAATATTTCCAGTAAGGTCTTAGGTAGATAAGGGCATATCAATGGATTGTGGAAAAGCAGAATATAAGATGGGAAGAAAGCTACTCAAGAAGTGAAATATTATTGCTAGGATGGAAAGGGACAAGTTTTCTTGCTTACACTATAAATAAGAAAAATGACCTAAGGTGAATGAAGGAAGCATTAGTAAGCTACCATAGCTGCCACATAACTCACAAATGACATGTTCTATGCTGAGACTCAGGATAAGTAAGATTATTATAGTTGATGGTATAGTTTTCTTTAAATATGAATCACAGCCTGACTGACTGAGGAAATAGGGGAGATAAACTAAAACTTATTCAGTTTTAGCAACACTTAAAAAATTACGTCTAAATAAAAAAAATCCATTTATCAAGTCTTCTTTTGCATTTTATAATGTAATCAAGGTATTTATAGCTCAAATATATGACCCCTTATTTGTGTAATTACAGATTGTGTTCCCATACAAAATTAAAATGAATCATCCTACATCAATTAATGTAAAAAATAATTTGCCATAGGTATGCTATTTTGATTCAAATGAGATATGTCTCCATAGGTTTATGTATGTGAATGTGTTCCCTTGTTTGGGGTGCTGTTTGGGAGATTATGGAACCTTTAGCACATGGAAACTTCCTAGAGAAAGTACATTACTGGTTTTGTAATATTATAGCTGTGTTCTACTTCCTTTTTTCTCTCTGTGTGTTTTCCACATGCTGTTGGGATGGGATCTCTCAGCTTCCTGCTTTTGTTTTCTATTCTTCACTGACATACAGACTTCTATTCCTTATCATTTCTAAGCCAAAGTAAGCACTTGCTTAATCTGCTTTTGGTCATGTAATTTCATCACAACTAAAAAGTAACTGATAAACATGACCAGAGGACCATCTCTTAGGAGATAACAGATTTTATCAAGTCGACTATGAACATTAACCATCACAATGTTCTGACCTCTTATGGCACTAATAGTGGGCCTGGAGAAAAGTTTAGATCAAGGATTGTGGTTTCAAATTGACATCTGTGCTCTTAAGATAAGACTAAGGGTATAGGAAGAAGATGTCATCTGTCAATAAGAGAATGGGAGGCTCACCATATGCTGGACTTTACCCACCTGCATAGGTAACTTTGAAGAATCTGTGACCATTAGAAAAAGAAATTTTTTTTTCTGTGTGACACCTAGATTAGATTTTTTTTTGAAACAGGTGTTCTCTGTTGCTTTGGAGACTGTAATGGAACTTGCTTTGTAGACCATGCTGGCCTTGAACTCAATGATATCTGCCTGCCTCTGCCTCTCAAGTGCTGGGATTAAACCACCACCACCACTTCTGGGTTACCAAGTTTATGGCAATTTTGATAGTAGCTAAACTTATAGAAATATATAAACTATTAATTTCTACTGTTTGCCTCAAATATTCCTCTAGGCATTTTATTTAAATCTGTACCTGTCTCTTGCTATACAAATATTAGTTTTTATTATTTAAAGCTCAGTTGAATGGTTCCATAATACTACAATCTTTATTAATTCAGAAATGTATACATTTAAAATATTTTTCCTGATGTTATTTTGCATTGTTGTGTGTTCATTACTGTGTCATTATAATTTTATAACTTTAAATTATATATATATATATATATACAATAAATACTTTCACACAATCAAGTTGATATTAAAAAGTGCACTAGTAAAAATGTATGTAAAAATATAGTGTTATTTTTCATAAATGTTCAATAGGGAAAATATGCAGTCACCATATACTTACTAAAATTGCCAACAATGTTATATTTCAAAATATAAAAGATATATCCCATTTTAAAAAATAACAAAAACAAAACATGTCCAAAAAAATTAGTATCAAGCTAATGATAATGACACAAATCATTGTTATTTTCAACCACGTCTTTAACCAACCTCAAAGCTCCTTCTTCATACAGGACACAAACTAAGGGACTGAAAAATACCAGGGACTGTTTGTGATATAGCTCCCCCCATTTTCCCCTCATCATTGATTTCCCCATCTTTCCCTCATCATTGATTGTACACATCCCTTTAAACATTTTGCTACCCAGGAGTCAGAGACCAGATGACTAACCTGTATGAATAGCATATTTATCTCTCACATTCATCTGGCCTCCTCCTTGTTCTGTAATCCTCATAGACTGACTCCCAGGCCTTCTATCTATTCAGAGCCCTTACCAGCTTGTCCCTCCATTATCTTAATATTGCTTCTAATAAATCCTTTATTCAAAAGACAGTATCTTCCTGATTATCCTCTTGAGATATAAATCTGAAAACTATCAATATTTAGGTGTTAGTTAGGCACAAGAACTAAGAAACCTTTTAACACAAGAATATATAATAAAAAATAATAAAATCTTAGCCTTTAAAGAACAGAAAGAATTCCAGCTAGGAGATGAATGTTTTCTCCCCTTTGGGCTTGTAACACATACAATGGCTTAGCAACAACAGACATGCTATTTTCACAGCAGTAGAAGTTGAGTTGCCCTAGACTGAGACAGGAGCTTTACTTATTTGAGTGCTTGATACTCAATTCATAAGCAGTGACTATTCATATGATGTTTAGATTATGTTATTTAAAAAGATTGCCTTTCATACTAATCTCTCTTTAACCCTTTCAAATAAGAGTATTGATTCCAGTGTTGATGATCCTGAACCATTGTAACTTGATTCAAGATCATTTATTTTACAGGCATCATCATAATGGCTGTATAAAATTAAAGAAAATTAGTATTATGTATTGTAGTAATAAAATAGACATTCAAAAATATATTTTTTAAATAATAAGTGTTTTTCTTTGGTGATAAAAAATAAAATCTATTATGTCTATATCATTAATATATCAAAGCATTTTCATGCTGATATAATTGTTTTTGGAAGTCAACACTTTTTTCTGAGTTTTCTGACCATCACTTGGCTTTGATGATATTAAAAAATGAATTGCTCATTAATGCTCTTCGAGTTTATACAAATAAGTCAATATTTTTTAATTGCTTATCAAATTTTTAATGTTAGTATATCTTATGTTCCCTGGTAGCTGACAATGAGCCTTATTTCAGTTTAGAGGCTAAATTCTAAATTATAACGGGACATCAATCATAAGTTAAATCAGAGAAACACAAGATATTCTTTACTAGCTAAGATAAGTAAATGAAACCATGTTTGATACATGCTTCAATAATAATTATAGTAGTAGCACTAATTACCTGATCTGTACTTGCCTAGTGTGCTGCACTATATTAAAATGCATTGCTTGCATATCATTTAATAATAAAACTCCCAGGTGTTTAGCATCACTTAACTTGCTTTATTAATAAGAAATTTACAAAGACAGCTGAATCAAGCTCATAGGAACTCATGTACTCTAGCGCAACAGATGTGGAGACTTCATGGGACTCAAAGAGGCATTCTGCATGTGGGAGACAGATGTGTAGCTTCGTCTATCTGAGTGACCCCTGGCAGTGTGAATACTTGGTGTATCAGCAATCATTTTGGAGCCCATTCCTTATGGTGGGATGCAATGCTCAGCCTTAATGCAAGGGGGAGGGGCTTGGTCCTGCCTCAGCTTAATCTACATGCTTTTTTGACTAACCATGAGATGCCTTAATCATTTGAGAGGAGAGGATGGTGCATGGGCTGGCAGGGAGTCAAGGGAGAGGCTGGAGATGGGGTAGAATGGAGAACTGTGGTTGGAATGTAAAATGAGATAATACATCTAAAATTTAAGGCGCAATAACCAAGTCATATACAATTTCTAGGGATTGTAGTGATGGCCTTTGCATGACTGGATCACTCTTATTTCAAAACCTGTATGTGTATAACCAACTGTAACCTATGAAGTCATCTCTCAGGACCCAAAGAGTACCTTCTAGGGGCACAAGTCCATTAAATAAAAACAATATTTTATTACAGTTTACCCCAGATATTTATATTTTCAATAATAAATTCCTGACTTATAATACACTGTTTGAAGTGAATTAATTCTAGGTAACTAACTTCTGTATCTTTAGAGAGCACCAGTGAGAGTGCATTTGTTCAGTACATATGCACTTTTCCTAAAAATATTTATTATTATTATTATTAATTATTAATACTATTATTATTTTGCTTTGTTTTTTGAGACAGGGTTTCTCTGTGAAGCCTTGGGTGTCCTGTAACTTCCTTTGTAGACCAGGTTAGCTGCAAACAGAGATCTTCATATTTCCTCCGCCCAAGTGGTGGGATTAAAGTTGTACACAACCATAACCTGACTATTAATTTTTATAATTATTAATAATTAGCCAATATAAGATTAACAATAATAGTAATAATAATTTCTTATGTTATTTCCATAATAATATTATATCCAGGTATCCTATAACTATGATATGAGTTTGGACAGTTATGTTAAGCATGCCTATTTTCAACTTTACTAATATATATACATTGTTGATGTCGCAACCATATAATTTATGTCAAGTTATCTGTGGCCATGAATGAAGCACAATCCTGGAATTCTTACCCAATTAGGTGTGCCAGAAAATGCTCATTTTTGAGTGACCAAATTCATTTGATGTTTAAAGTAGAAAAATTCAGTATTTAGAATTAAATCTTGATACATTAGCAAGATGTTTACTTCTGATCTTAGAATTGTGTTGGAATAGTAAATTGTGTTATAACAGAATATGTTATTCCTTTGGACAGATAGTTTTTATTCTAACCTCTAACTGATAATAAAAATTAACGGGTTTCTCAAAAAGAGATATATACCTTTTTTCTTCGAGATATTTTGCAATTTTTGACTACATCATAGTTTTAAAGTCTGCATTAGTCATAAACATCTCTTCCTGTAAGTATATAAGCTGCTCAAATAATGAATACGTATGTGAAATTACAGGATTTCGTTGTCTCATATGAAAAGACTTTTGGCAGGGAGTGTTGTGTAGTTTAGGACTCCTCAGGGGTGAATAACTTTAAATCAATGACAATGAATGTTATGCTTCTGAAATACAGCCTCTCACAGGACTTTCACAGCAACCGTGGTAAACAAAATGCCATCTGTATAATTGTTCAATGTAGTTTTTATTCCTTTAGCTTGAAGTAGATTTTATATATATATATATATATCCAGGTTACTCTAAAAAACATTGGCAAAATTCACCTGAATTTATATATCAGAGTTTCATTAGGTAAAACTGACTGAGTTAAGAGACTGTTTTCAGGTAGGTTTCTTCAAAATGTAATCAGGTACCAATATCACTTTTTGGATCCCGCTCTTCAGTTGAGTCTGAAGGTGTGCAGCTTTGGTAGGGAGGGACCCTCATAATGGTGTGGTGTGTCCTTCAGGACAGATATAACTTCTCTTTAAATATCCAAAACTCAGTGCCTCCCACAGAATGTTTAAGGCTGAAAAAGAGCTTTGGAAATCAAAGATATTCCCCCTTAAAGGAGACTCTCTTTAATCTCTGTTTAATCTGTAGGTACAGTCTAAGGTTTTTGCAAAGACCCATGGTATTTTCTCAACATGAACTGCTATGAAACACAATTCCAGGCTATGTACTAGCTGTTTGATACCTGAGGACTCATTATAGATTCATTTTCCTCTCTATTATATGTTTTTAGCACAGAAATAAATGTTCTTTCCTGTCTGCTGTTGATGTTTTGATATGCCTGTAAGCATTGTTTCTGAGATTTGTTTTTGAATAAACAACATGCATGCAGACCTATCTTTCCGTTGACAGCCACATCATAGGCAAAAGAATTTCAAAAGTGCCATAGCATAGAAGCCACACATATGATTTTTACTTCCTTAGCAATAATCAGATTGGCCTGTGATTACTAAGAAAATGCTATTGCTTCAGAGTACAGCTGCAATAAGGAAGAAAAATATGAAATTTCACTCCAGCTTACACTTGTTATTACTTGCTACTATAACAGTATACTCTTAAATGGGTGTCTGACAGTGAACACTTATTTTTCAAAGGTCTAGAGTCAGAAAATTTGAGATTAGGGTGCCATCAATGTCAACTTCACATGTATATCCATTCCTGACTTACAGATCACCCAATTCTTGTGGAAAAATCACATGGCAAAGATAGCAAGCCCTAGTATCTTCTAGGCTTATCATGTCATGAGTCATGTCAAGGGCCTCAATCTTCATAATTTTATTTAGAATGATTAACTATATCATTAATTTTGTTTGGTATGAAACCTAGCAATATTTAGAATAAAGGATATTTAGAATTTTGTGAAAAGTTTGTTTGCATTATATCTAATGTTTAGGAATTATAAAATAATATACTGCTCTGGGAAAATATTTTCAAAGAATATAACTCAATATAGTTTCAACTAAAACATGTTTATTTACACTGATGCAATATTCTTATTATACATATTTAAGACACATATATTTTCAAGAACAAGAGAAAGTGTGAGTTATTAATCTGATGCCACAATACTATTGATATATTTTTTTTTAGATTATAGAAAGTAACACATGAATTCTATATTATGCGATCAGTTTTATTGTAAGGGATAAAGAAAAACATACAGAATTACAAAAGTATTACACAATTTTAAAATGTAGACATCAAGTAAACATTCTCAGGATAGCCATTGCGTTTGTTTACAAAGTAGTATAATAAAAAAATCCCCTTGAACCAAGCTTTTTAAAGTCAAGAAAGATATAATGATGACTTCAAACAAGGTTACAAGAACCAAATCTTTAAATATTCAACATACAACAAAATAGCAAGGAAAAAATAAAGTTCTAAGAATTACACATGTGTAAGTATCATCACATCGGATATACTCAACATACAGTTGCCAGGTGAGTATGTAAGTCAGTCAATAAATANATTTTCTCAGACAGAGCACATATATCCAGAAACTCTTTTTTGAATTGTATACCTACAGGAAGATTTATACATAGGAAATATTTCATAGCAGGTAAAGGATAAAAAGTGACAGACTTGGTTTTTTATTGTAAAAAAAAGTCAAGCCGGGCTGTGGTGGTGCACACCTTTAATCCCCGCACTCGAGAGGCAGAGGCAGGCGGATCTTTGTGAGTTCGAGACCAGCCTGGTCTACAAGAGCTAGTTCCAGGACACCCTCCAAAGCTACAGAGAAACCCTGTCTCAAAAAACCAAAAAAATAAATAAATAAAAAATAAGGTCAAAATAGTTATGCCTTTGAGATCACATACATTCAGAATAATATATTAACTAAACTTCTGATATATGTTGCTTTTTTGTCTGAGGGAAAACAAAGTTGATAATCTCTATTATCTATAGTTTGTTTGATTCTGGTGAAAATTATGGCAGCAATATAAATCACTATGATGATGTAGATACATGTGATGAATAAATTAAATAGACTGAAAGGGACCCAATGTTTCCTCACATATGTTTTAGTATGATAATCAGTGAAGACAGCTATGAAGGGAAGTTTTAAAGAAAGGGAAGATACACAGGTAAGGAATATAGTTGTTTAAACATCTGAGGAATTAGAAAACAAATCAGAGGTCTTTTCATGAACTGTGGAAAGTGCATCAAAGGCTAGATGAGAAATCCTGGACATCCTGCAGTGAAGCCTGGACAGTACACCTGTTTCATCACACATATAAATGTTTTCTCTGCTTTGAGTTGTAAAAACGGCTGCACAAGATCATAGAGTGTGTGTGTGTGTATAAATATATTAATTAAAACATTTTATTTTATGTTTTTGCTTTATAAATAATACCATTCAAAATTTCCACCTCCTCCCATTTCCCTCCCCCTCCTCCCTCCCCCTCCCCTCCCCCTCCACTCCTAAGAGAGGGCAGGGTACCCTGCCCTGTGGGAAATCCAAGACCCTCTCCCTTCTTCTAGGCCCAGGAAGGTGTGCATCCAAACAGAATAAGATCCCAAAAAGCCAGTACATGCAGTAGAATCAATTCAACTAATGGCACTGGGATTTGATTCTAGAGTCTATATAAAGTGGTAGTTGCTATTTTTACAACTTTGTGCCACTTTTAGCAACATATGGGTTCTGCAGATGTTTTGAAATGGCATTTATAAATTGTACTTTTACCTATTTTGATTTTGCAAAAATAATTTTTAATATTCTTGTTTTGCTGGATTTCCCCCTTGTATTTAATTGGTGTATAGTCTTTCTACATTATAGTCTTTATAAAACATGTAATACAAGTTTACAGTATAATTTGAACAAATAGTCCCACATTACACTCTGTCCTCCCTCTTCTTACCTCCACTCCTAGCACTCCCCTTTGTTTTCCTAGAAATTTTCATTTTTTTCTTGCCATAACTGTATATACTTTTTACATATTTATGTAGTCTTATCATATTTTTGTTTGAGATTGACACTTGATATGAATATATTTAGTTAAATACATTTTACTGAAAATAATACAATTTTATCTCTCTTCATGATAAATTTTAATTTTATTCATAAACTAATAGACATTTAATTTTGTTTCATAACATAAATTTTAATAATACAGAACCAAATTTCATTAGACTCATTAAACTTTGAATATTATAAAATAAATAGTAGAATAGATTGTGAATCAGGCTCCAGGAAGTTTTATATGCTTAATATCAAGTGAGAATTTGGATTTTGGAGAATTGGAAATTATGATTAAAAAGGATAGGAATTTTTAGTCTGAAATTTTCTGATAAAATAATTATAAAACGAATCATGATTTTTAAAGGAAAAATTGTTTCAAAAATAAAAAAGAACAAGAAATTAGGACATACATGTTAATGAAAATTTGATAACAGATATCAAAAAGCTTTCGAATTCCTTAAGAAAACTTGCCCAAAGTATCAATGGTTAGTATTTTAAATACAAATAACATGTGCTTCCTTTGACTATTCCATTTTCTAAACTATTTTGAAAACTTCGTCAAGTTACTTATGTGGAAATAAAGAGAAAATCTACATAAATAAATAAAATGTATTTCTCCAACTCATAGGAAAATTTTTAATATTTAAAAATAAAGATTGACAAAACCAGTAAAAAATTTATGTTTTATGTTTTTATAAACATAAAATAACAAGATTAACATTTTGACTGTAAGTGTCAAATGGGCTTTACAAATGGCCTCATCGTAAGACAGAAGTTTGAAGAATGCAGTCTGGAGAACAGAATATAGAAGTCATTGGTGACAGATTTTGTGGTCTTGGTGTGAATTGTTAGGTGTAGAGAGCTAGGAGGCTAACACTTTGTTACAGGAGGGAAGCAAGGGAATTCTCCTGAAGCTCAATTTCTAGATCACCTGCAACACTTTTACTTAGGCTAATACAATTGGATCTGGAGTAAATAGATGATAAAGACTTGAGAAAACTAAATTTTTTCCTATGGACCCTGCATTGGCAGAGCTGTTTCACCACATATATACATCATCCTATGTGGAATCTGTTTACGAAAAAGCTGATGCTTGTTAGGGGTACCTGCTCTCATGGCATTTAGTGAACTTAGACTGAAGTTTAAGATAATTTGAAGCCTCTTACTTAGGAAATTGGATGATGGGTAATTATCTAGACCTGATAGGCTCTGGAATAGTGGTGCAGCCTGTATTTTAAAGACATTTTCTAATTTCCTTTCTTACTTATTTTATGGCTTAATTTATCATAGTTATTTTAATAATATCTTACTCTAATATAATGTTAATTAATATAATGCTTTGTACTCTCTCTCAGCAGAATTCAATATATTGAAATATTTACAGATATTGGCTGTGCAGCATAGGAACTCTACTCCCTTTGGTAGCCATTAGCCTCTCGAATTTAAAAATTCTATAATCTTAATGACTTTTGTGTATATCCTGAGAGCATCACTGGATAGTGCTATAACTTTTGTTTATTCTTCAGCTTTTAAACATGTTTAGGAATCTCACAAGAAACAAAAACACTTCACCCTTATATTAATACATTTTGATGTTCTTTTCTTTACAAGAAATCCAAATCTGTGAGGACACTGAAATGCCTGACAAAACCTGATGCAACAGGAAGATGTGAACTCTGTAGGAGGCTGTGGTATACTGTGCAGGAGTTAGATGGAGGAGACTCTGTACATGCTCAAGGAGGGTATCAGAGTCCCATCTTCCCCCATCTGCTTATTATATTCTGTTTTTAATGAGATGGACTACTGCCTCTGCCTAGGACTCCTGTTATGATTCACAGTCTCCTCGAAAGCCAAGAAGCAATGGGCCAACTATAATAGACAGAAATATTTAAAATTGTGATCTGAAACAAAGGTGACTTTTAAAAATTATTGTGCTATATACTTGTGATGAAAACTAGTAACTTACTACAATGTAAGCATTCGCTCAAGGTTATTTTCCTTACATATAGAAAATCATTTTAGCCATAATGATGTTTATTCTTATTAATAAGCCCTGTGAATTGAAACTAAATTCATCTATTATTATTATTATTATTATTGTTATTATTATTATTGGAAGAATATTTTCACTGGATATTACATCCTGAGTTGACACAGTTTGGTTTACGGTTTCTATGATAAAATGCCCTCACCAAACAAGCTAGAAATTGAAAGGCCGTATTTAGTTTATAATTCTAGATTACATTCTATCATTGCAACACGCCAAAATGCTTAGGAATTGGGACAGAGATTCACATTAAATCTACAGACAAAATCAAAGAAAACTGCATTAAATTTGTGATCAAAATCTGTAGTAAAAAGCAATGAACAATGAATTAAGGCAAGCATGCTACTGTTCAGCTTGCTTTTTCTTATCATATAAAATCCAGGACCTGTTGCTAAGGGTACCAAAGCAATGGTTAGGCCTGTCTACTTCCATTAATACAATCAGACAATTCCCCAAAATCCTGAGGAAAAAAATGCATTATCTAGACAGTATCTCAATCAGATTGTGTCCTAGTAATTAGATTAAGTCAGGCTCACAATTAAACTGACCATTACACTGGTCAATAAATCCTTTCCCCAATACTGAAATTTACTACTAAGGTTTACTCATTTTAGTATATAATTTCACACAAGAGATATGCAGTCATTCAAGTAAATGGTCTAATACATAATACTGTATGGTTTATGATTGTACACTTTCTCATTTTTCTACATTTTTGGACATCAGAAATTCAATATTGAAGTTTCTTTGTGTGACTCTCTTTTGAATATTTATGGTTTTTCAAAAACACTTTTGGGAAATTTTATTTCGATGAGTCCTGTTTTTTTCTACTAAATATTTCTATTCGTTTATAGGGAGTCCACAGGTAGTACAAGTGTTACTTTCTAGTTTTTGCCTTCTAAATTTCTCTTTTATTAGAAGCATTTTTGTATTGTTCATAAACTAGCATTTGATTGTTCTTAAAGTATTGTTTTTGCTATGATTTTGCGATTCTTTAAAATTGTTACTCTTAAAGAGAATTTCTAGCTGATTGTTGAAATCATTTTTGTGGTGATTGCTATGAAATAATGGTAAGATTATTCTAATCTCTCATTCATCTCAGCAGTGATGATTTTCTTTTCATTCTTGTAATGGTTCTGAACTTTGCATGATGAATGATAAAGTGCACATTTAAATACTGCATTATAAGCTACTGGGTACAGCTACATTTTTGAGCTGTGTGATGAGGGTTCATAGGCTGATTATCTTTAGGTTTTTTTGCTGGAGTATATCTACACCATCTTGGAAAGTGAAAGTCCTGATTTCATGCCTTTTAAATGTATATAAGGGAAGTACAGCTGCCTGAAAGCTTTTCTCACATACTCAATGAAATCAAAACATTGGCTAATATTGGCTTTTTTGCTTAGCAAGGCCTGTAATCTAAGTTTTTCATTGTGCCTTTATTAACCACATGGTATAGAGGAAGCAGAGTGTCAACTGCCTCACCCTCTATCATCTTTTTTACATGATGGAGACATCTCAAGATTGTCATCATGTTGGCTGATAAAACTTATGTGACAATAAAGACCAACTTGGCAGAAGAAAGAAAAATGTAAGCATCTTGTATCCTGCCACATTATTCAAAAATATCAGTAGTTCTCCTATATACAAATGATAAAGAAGCTTAAAAAAGAAATCAGAGAAATATCACATTTTACAATAGCATGAAATATCTTGGGGGTAACAGTAACCAAAGAAGGAAAAGACCTATTCAGCAAGAACTTTAAGTCTTTGAAAAAAGAAATTGAAGAAGATATGAGAAAATGGAAAGATCTCCAATGCTCTTGGAGAGGTAAGACAAACATAATAAAAATAGCAGTCCTGCCAAAAGCAATCTATAGATTCAATGCAATCCACATCAAATCCCAACACTATTCTTCACAGATCTTGAAAGAACAATAATCAACTTCATATGGAAAAACAAACAAATAAAAATAACAGGATAGCCAAAATAATCCTGTAGAATAAAAGAACTTTGATGTGGGATTTCCCTCTGTATGCTGTGATTACCATTAATAAATAAAGAACTGCTTTGAGCCTATAGCAGAACAGGGCAAGATGGAACAGAACTAAGCAGGGAGAACTGGACTGAATGCTGGGAGAAAGAAGGGCAGAGAAAAGTCATGTAGTCCCACCAGAACTGGATGCAACTTAACCCAGTAATCCATTGCCACATAGTAATATGCAGATTAATAGAAATGGGTTAAATTAATATGTAAAAGATAGCCAATAAGAAGCTAGATATAATGGGTCAAGCAGTGATTCAAATAATGCAGTTTCTATGTGGTGATTTTGGGGCTAAGCAGCTGAAAATCAACAACCAGTTTCCTCCTTACTACAAATTG
>JAQHUG010000196.1:1758518-1774479 GCA_028555095.1 Dicrostonyx torquatus
ATGCTTTGTTTAACAAATTAAGAGCAGCTATTAAGGCAATCAAACTATTCTGAGAGTTCGGGCCCAAGATAAAGAGAAAACCAAAAGTTTTTTTTTTTGTCAGTCCAAGTTGTGGACTGTATGCACCATAGGGATCATAGGCAGCCATGTGTGGGTTGATGTGCAATGCACTGAGTGGCAATCCAGGGAGCACTGAGCCTGCTGCATCTGAGTGCCAACTAGAGCCATGGATGGGAGAGTCAGTGACTAATGCACCATGTGGTTGGCAAACTGATCCTCAAAATAGTGGACTGGTCCCCATATTCAGGAAACAGATGATAATGTAAGTTACAAAATAATTTTATACTACTTCAGAATTACGTAAAAAAAAGGATTATTTATTTGGGGTAGACTTACAATTAACAGCCCTAGATCACAGTCCTCTGTATGAATGGGAAACAGCAAGAAGTGAAAGCCAGAAATAAGAGCCAGAAGCGAGAAAGTGACCTCATGCTTTACAGCTGCATTTCTAGTATAAGAGAGATCATCAAAGTGGGCTGGTATTTTAAAATCAAATGGTGCCCAATGTCAGGTGGGCTCTGTTTGCTATAGACAAGCACGTCTCATTTAAGAGGGCTTCTTGACTCGGCTTTAGCTGGACAAACCTTGCAGCTCTTTTAAGAGGTCTGCCACAAAACACTTAAATAGTGTTTATGATTAGCTCACAGCATCTTTCTTGGTGGTGCCAGGGACCTTGAAACTCGTTAGAGTTGTGCCAATAAACATGGCTCTTGCCAATACCTCCACCATGAGGCGAGACTTTTAGAAAGTTAAGGAATAATGTGGATCCAGCCATCAAAGTCACAGCTTTAATCCTAGCCAGAGTACTTAGCAAATTGAAGACTCATGTATTCAAAAAAAAAAGAGATATACAGTAAAGATAGATTCAGACAAAACAAAACAAAACAAAACCTCTAAATGGTTTACAATGTGTTTAAAAGTATATGTAGCCTTGGGAGAGAAAATAAAAAGGAAAAAGTCCTTAAGATAAAAACAAAAGAAGGAGAGTAGTTGGATGTGGTGGCACACACCTTTGATCCCAACACTTTGGAGGCAGAGGCTGGAGGATCTTTGTGAATACAAGGGTAACCTGGTCTAAAGAGTGAGTGCCAGAACAATCAAAGATATACAGAGAAATGTAGTGCCAACCCCCCCCCCAAATAAAAGAAGTGGAATTTAAAATAAAGCCACATAAAGATTGAAAATACACAGAGAATCTGGATACTGTATATTATTTTGTTGTCTTTGAATTATATGACTGCTGAGGAAGAAGCAACAGCTGCTAAAAGACATTTGATTATAAATTCTACTGGATTAATCCAACATGAATTTTAAAAATGCTTTGACTTCAAAATTTAAGTCAAAAGATATGTTACTTTGGAGAAGATTTTTTGTGTTGATTTCACAGGAAATGAGAGGCTGTGGATTCCTTCTGTGTTAAGAAAACTCAGGTTCAATCAAGTAAAAGCCACATGAATAATCTCCAATAGGAGCAGATGGTACAGATGATCCAACATATTAGAAGACTTCTGCTGGGATTTCCTCTGAGTTCTACATCTAGAACACTTTCAAGACTGCTGGCTGAGATGATCAAGTCTCACAAAATATTCCAGACAGGATTTGACCATAATTCTAAATTTTCATTAGGTCCCCATAAGATTATAAG
The DNA here is from genome assembly GCA_028555095.1 of Dicrostonyx torquatus. Classification (NCBI taxonomy): domain Eukaryota; kingdom Metazoa; phylum Chordata; class Mammalia; order Rodentia; family Cricetidae; genus Dicrostonyx; species Dicrostonyx torquatus. The sequence continues at coordinate 1,760,224 of JAQHUG010000196.1, forward strand.
TACCCCATTCAGCAGGAAGTAGACTAGAAAACTATGCCCACACTCCAAAAAAAATGGATTATGGATTATCTTTGTTTAGAGTGTTGATTACAAATTGTTATGGATAACGGTCAGGCAAAAAGGTAAACAAAGGAGAGTTGATTCAGAGTTCTTGGTTTGACAAAAAGGGTGATGGGGTGCTATTGGACAATGATCTTATATCCTGTAAGGTTTGGTAAGCTGTTCTGGTTTAATAAAATGTGGTAGGCTAGTAGTCAATCAGAAAGCATAGACAAACCAATCAGGCAGGAAGTGTAGGTGGAGTGACCAGATCAGGAGAATCTGGGAAGAGAAAAGAGTCAGTTTGCAGTAGTAAACAAGATGCCGAGGAATCAAGATAAGAATTCCTCACTGATAAATTGTACCAAGCTATGTGGCTAGCATATGGGCTAATGTAGGATGTAAGAGTTAATAAGAAGCCTTAGATAATAGGCCAACCAGTTTATAATTATAAGTCTCTGTGTGTTTTGGTGGGACTGAATGGCTAGGAGACCAAGTAGAACAGAAACTCTGTCTACAGGAGAGAAAATGTAAGAAATTAGATCTACTGTGTTCCATGGAATCAGAGCACCAGCTGACTTCCTAATCAGAACAGCTCAATTGCTGAGTCAGGCCTTGTCCTGATGGCAAAATAACATCACTTTGCTAACTACTTTTGCAAAGTAGGAGATGGTGGTTATATGTGTCACTCATATAAAAGAACTTGAAGGAGAATATTCTGCATACTAATATTCTATGTACTGGAAATTGGAGTACTGTTGACTATTCCTACTGAAATAATGTTAAAATATGTTCTTTATTTGGGGGGAGAGGAGAATTTGGGGCACTTGTGGCTTTTTTCTGGTTCAATGATGAAAGATGTGTTTTGTGGGAAAGTTTTCTTTTTCTTAATCAACATGATATTTTATTTTGTTGGCCTTCTTATGGAAAGATGTGAGTGCATTTCACTTATTTTGGTGAGTGTGGTAGAGTAGTGGATTTCTTTGATTTCTTTTTCTTTTTCCCCTTCCAAATACTTGGACCTGATTTCCCACATGCAATCTATTGGGTGATACTTACACTGCTTAGAGAAAGGCCATAGATTATCAACATGAATAGAATATAATGATGTCACTCATGTGGTTATAATTTTAATGAATTTTAATTTTTCAAAATTAAATACAAAATGATTAAATATGGATGGGAAGACCACTTAAGTAATCTAGCCCCATCTTTCTTCATTTGTACTTTGTTTAGAAAAAGTTTGATGTGTCTTTGTGTAGCTCTTTGTATCCTTGCTTCTTTTAGGCTGCCCTTTCTGGCAAGAGAAAGATTTCCTCCTCAATTTCTATATTGCAATTGTTCCTTTGTGTAAACAACCTTGACTCTGGTTTTTCTTTTCATTAATACATGGTACCTAATGTATAGCATTGGGTAAACTGGAAATTTGTTATATATCTAAAAATTTGAATTCTGTTTCAAACCAACTAGAAAAGTTTCTCTTTTACTTTCAAATTAATATGATTACTCTCCTGTGTAAAGGACCAAAGTGCACGATTCTATACTACTTTTTGGGTCCTTATGCTTTCTGCTACTATGTTAATATTAAGTGTGTTACACACCTCTCAGGAGTTTCAGAGATGCATGGAGAAGATGACTTGACGTCCACAACAACCATACTTAATGACACAGTGAAATTTATTCAGTACAGACTGGCTAAATAACTGCATCTGATGACTTGCTGAGATTCTGGTTTCAGTTTCTTCAACCCTTCTAGATTCCTTTTGGCATTGTACTAATCACAAAAATTCTGTGTTATAAGTAGAATGCACATTTCAGATAAATGAAAACAATTTTAATATAATTGCATTATATTTCTGAGTTTCTTTTCATAATGTATTTGAGTTTAACATATTTTTGGTTCATAAAGAATCACCAATGAAAAAGAAGATATAAAAGAAGATAATTGATGATTATAATTCTGTAAATAAGGAAAAATATTGCTTGTTCAATGTCAATGCTATAAATTTTTGGCTTTCTGTATAATTCATTATTCAACTTTAGTACTAACCGCATAATGAAAAAAATCTTTTTCTCCCTACTACATTTTACTAACTAGTATTTGAATTCTAAAACATAGAGTTCTAGCTTTATACATTTTCAGTCTTTGCTACTTCTAGTGTTCTCATCTTAATTATAAACCTCACTTATAGTTCTTTGTCTAGAGTCAGCTATTGCCTACTGTCTCATTATAGAACCTTGTAATTGCATAATTAGTAATTTGCTGAAGAAAACATTGGTTCATTATTTATTGTCAGTAGATCCTCAGTATCCATATGCTATGCAACTTCTCAGAATTAAAATAAGCAATTGCCATTGGAAAATCATTGAGGTAGTACATACATAAAATTGTTAACATCAAATTTCTCCAATTTAGAGATGCAAGGAGTTTGGATTGGGCCAATTTGTCTGCTCTTTAAGTTATGTCACTTGTGACTAGAGAAGCAAATAACTTTTCTGTTGACTGAGGTTCCTGTCCGTCTGGTCTTACAGCTGTTCAGTCCAAAGAAATACACTGAGGTCTAAATTAATTATAAACTGATTGGCCTGGTATCTCAGGCTTCTTATTAACTCTTATGACTTACATTAGCCCATAATGTTTTTCTGTGTTAACAACAAGACATGGTATCTTTTTTGTCAAGGCAGTCACATCTTGTTTGATCTGTGTCTGAATTTCTCTCACTCTGGGTGACAACTGTTGACTGAAACATTCCCTTTCTCATAATTCTCAATGCCATGCATCTACTTCCTGCCTGATCACCATCACCTCACCTAAATTTCCTGCTTGGGTATTGGCCAATGAACAGTTCATTAGAAATAATACAAGTGACAGGTTAATAAAAGACCATTGTCCTACAGCACTTTTCCCATGAAGATACAAAATTGTTGAGATAATCATGCTAAAGCATGACTATCCTGACACTTGTCTATTGCTACTGCAAGCAACCAAGAAAGCTCAGGAAGCACACAAAAATAAATGCATAGTGAGATCATAACTCTGTAATCAGTTAATGAAGTCATTGAGACAGTCTTGCCTTGGCTGGTGTCACTTATGTATTTGGATTCAGCCATGGACTAACCATTATACATGGGTGTCAGTTAAGGTAACATAAGGGGTCTGTTTCTACTTCAAATCTTGTGTGTGAATGAAATACTCCAAAGTAGTATGTTGGCTTAGAAAAGTCAGTAATTAAGGATATAATTATAAATAAACAATGTGGTTTGCTTTCTGTTTCTTTCCTACTTACATTTTTGACATTCTATTATCCATAAAGTCACAAAGAAAAGAACTGAGTCAGGACATAAAACAATTAGAAAGTTACATTTCAAATGGAGTAATACAAGGAAGGAGTTGAGCCTAGAATATCAATGTAACCAACTTCCTAGAACAATTTTGTCTACCACACATACAAAAATTTACACACCTATCCATCGATAGGCCATATTTACCTTTGTTTTAGAGAAGTATATCCACATATAATCTGGGTAAGGATCTAGATGATGCTGAAATCCATTTGATCTTCACAAGTTTTGGGGGAGATGAAAGATGGAGGTGGTAGGCAGTAGAAGTAAACAGAGTTAACCTTCATTAATGCTTGGAGAAAATACCTTCTAGACAGAAGAATAAGAGAAAGTATGAAACCAACCTCTGGCATGGGAAAAAAAAAGTTTGTATTTTTCAAACAGTGTGCCAGTAAGTTTCCATAAAGGCCACATCTAAGTGTAGAGCCCTTCTAATTATGACTTTATAGCTCTGAATCAGTTGAATGGCACTGGAAGTTGGTAAGAATGGGAGCCAAGATCAGTGGAGATAGCTTCAAATGTCTGAAGACATATGTGAGATCTCTGGCTAACAACTTTGAAAGAAGTAATTCATTTCTGAACTAGGATTCTTTATTGTCAGCCTGTGGCAGCTAAAAGGAGAATTATTTCCCTATTATTAAATAATGTCATGTGAATTCTTTTTATAGATGTAGGTTAAAATATTTTATAAAACTTACAAAATAGGAAGTTTTAAAATCTCTTTGTTGAAATACCTTTAATATTCGTTATCTAGTCTCCTATTTCCGGCTTTACTGATCCTTTCCCATCATCTTTCATTCTATCAAAACCTTCCTATTTCATTATCCCCCTTTATATTGAGACAATTAATATTCAGTTATTAATTTTTATTAATTTTTATTGAGCTCTACATTTTTCTCTGCTCCTCTCTCTGCCTTTCCCCTCACCTTCAGCCTTCTCCCAAGGTCCCCATGCTTCCAATATACTCAGGAGATCTTGTCTTTTTTCTACTTACTATGTAGATTAGATCTATGTATGTCTCTCTTATGATCCTCATTGTTGTCGAGGTTTTCTGGGATTGTGATTTCTGGGTTGGTTTTCTTTCATTATTACTTTTAATGTATTAATTCTTATTTTTTAGTGAATTTCGTATTGTTCTTCAGATCTCTTTTGATTAACTTTCCTGGCTTTGATATTTTTCTTAACTTCCTACGGCTTTCAAGGGAAAGAATAGAAAAGACAGTGAAATAATGGTATAAATGAGAATAATTAACCACAACTACATATAAGCATTCAGAAAACTAATCACTAAATGACTCCCTTAATACATATTTAATAATTACCTCTATTTATCAGAAAGCAAATTTTGTAATTTCTCTTGTTTCAAGAAACATTAAACCAATATCAAGTGAAAAGATTCATGTGAAAATTCATACAAAAAAGCAATTTGTCAAAATGTTAATAGTCAAATTGAAATATTAATACCAAGTTGGAATTTTTACAAATTAATGAGATATTGCTATAATTTAAGAATCACAAAGACATGCTTTAACTTTGCTTCAAAGTAACATTTTGTTAATTTAGAAAAACCACATATTGAACATATGTAGAATCTTCAAAGTTACTAAATTATGTATGTATTCATGTGCCCAGATACCTGAGAACCCTGTTAGATTAAAACTATGGGAGAGAAGAACCTTTCATCTCATGTTTTGTTTGTCTATGTTTATATATGACATCTTTGAGTGAAGATGATGAATCCCCATCAAAACTTACCTACCAATTCAGAAGCATCAATAACTGATCTGTTTTTTTTCTTGACATGCTTTCTTTTCTCATTGGATATATTTGAGATATTATAGATTTTATAGAAATTGAAGGCACTATATTATGACTTTCCACAGTACTATGTTTTACTTATTCATATTTATTTTTGGTTCAAAAATTATTCCAGGTACGTAAGGATATCTTTCAATTTAATCAGTGAAGTTCTCAGTACAATATTAGAAATTACCTTACTGCATGTTTCTGATGTATTGCTCCTGAAAGAAAATATATATACCTTGGTTTAGTGTAAAATGCCTTTTCAGAAAACATTTGAATTGGATAGAAACAGTTTTGACATGTACTTGAAGAGTATAACTGCTCCAAATGACAGCTTTTAATCAGCATGATAAATAGCAAAGGTCTGCAAATGGTATCAAATAATTTCTAAAAATGAAAACTAATTTTCCACTCCCACTGCTAGCAAATTTGTCAACTATACTTTGAAAGAATCAAACCATCTGCTATTAGAAGCTGTGCAAACTCTCCCAGTAAATGATGCATTATTTTGTTTTCAGATATACATTCATCTCATTCCTAATTTAGAATGTTTATGAAGCTCTAAGATCACATCCTGATTGAAAATTGTGTTCAGTTAACCACAGAAGTTTTGTTGATTAAACGTTTGCTTTCAGTTCTGTTATCTTCTTCCTTTTGTACTTCTTTTTCACTGTACTGCAGAAGAGTAAGTATATTCATTCTGTTTTTAAGTTTAAAAATGTATTTATTTTAGGGGAGGAAATAATCTTTTTCATCTCAAAGCTCATAATACATATTGAGGAGAATCATGGCAATAACTGAACAGGAACTTGAAACAGAAACCATGGAGGAGCATTGCTTGCTGGCTCACCACACTCAGCTTGCTTTCTTACCTGGGTTAAGACCAACTATGCTGGAAAAGGCTGTCAAAAAATGGGCTGAACCCTCATACATAAATTAACACACAAGAGAGCTAGCAGAACATGCCCACCATCAATCTAATCAGACAATCCCTCAGAAGACTTTCTTTTTTCTCTGGTACCTCTATATTTTATCAAGTTAAAAATCAAAACTAATTAGGAAACTTACTGAGGAGGGGACAATTTTCCTTAAAGTTGGTCTTAGCCTACTTTGATCCGGTCATGTATCAATAAAATTAGAAAATCATAGGTAGAAGAAAAGTGTTGACATTTTTGTCCATAAACAAACAAGCACATAACCTTAGGTGAAAAATATGTATCTCAAAAGAAAAACTGAAATCAATATTAATATCATTCATATATATATATACATACATAATTTTAGTGATTTTTTGAGACTTTTAAATCATTAATACACATAAAAATTGTAATATATTATTAAACCATAGCACTCCACACTTCTGCCAATAAACTAAGTATCAATACTTTTAAGTTTTTAATTAAAAAAATACAAATTTCTAGAAAATGAGAAGAAAGTTACTAATTTGAAATATATTTGAAAAATAGCACCTGAAAAAGGCTATTTTATAAAATACACAAAGAACTTTTAAGACAAGGATATGAAAACAACCTTATTAAAAATGCTAAAAGAATATGAAGAGACACTGCATTAAAGAAAATATGCAAATGGAAAATTAGCATTTGGAGGGAACTTGAATCATGTGTCTTTAAGGAAATGAACATACATTGGGATACTATATTAAGCATATTGAAATAAACAAATTCCATTTGCTGCCTGAGGAAGTATATCTGATGAATGTGACAATCACAGATCCCTGAGGATAGTACAATATCATCAAGAATCATTTTAATTTTTTTAACCTTACATCTCTGCACTACCAGTCTTCTGTTTCTTGCTTTCTGGTCAGTATAGGCTCCATCCATCTTGTTGCACTGGCCTCATGTTAAGTTAACATTGCTTGGTTACTGCTATGTCTTCTGTCACCATTGCCCCATTACATTCAGGCAAGACAAAACGTAGGTGTAGGTTTTGTGACTGGGTTTTGAAAACCTGGTGTTCAGGATTCTCTTTCCCTACTTTGCAGAGTAGACCCAGATATTATGTAGGGAAAGAGTAGCCCTTGGAGATCAGGGAACAATGTCAAACAGGGGAGAAAAGAGTGTAGTCAAAGGAAAGGAGAACAATAGGAGAACATAGCTCAATGAATCAACACAGCATGCCTCATATAAACTCACAGAGACTGAAGTGGCAAGCAAGGTGCCTGCATGGCGCTACACCAGGTCCTCTGTGTAAGTTATGGCTGTTAGCTTGGTATTTTGTGGGATTGTTAACACTGGAAACAATTGTATCCCTGACTCTTTTGCCTTTTGTAGATGATTTTCCTCCTTTTGGGTTGCCTTGTCCGGCATCAGTATGAGGGCTTCTGCTTTGTCTCATTGTACCTTTATTTGATCGTGGTCTCTTGCAAGCTTGTTCTTTTCTGATGAGAAACGGAGCAGGAGTAGATCTGGTGAAGGGGAAAGGTGGGGCAGGTGTTAAAGGATTGGAGGGAGGAGACACTGACTGTTGTAGGGATGTATTGTATGAAAAAAGGATCTATTTTATTTTATTATTCCAAAATTTTCCCTTTCTTTCCTTTACTGCATCCTCCCCCTACCTAACCCCCATCACACCACCATCCACTCCTCAGAGAGAGTAAATCCTCCCTTGGGGCATCACCAAAGTCTGGCATTTAAGTTGAGGCAGGACAAAGACTTTTCCCATGTATTAAGGCTGAGCAAGGTATCCCACCATAGGGAATGAGCTCCAGAAACCAGTTCATACACCCTAGATAACACGTGGTACTACCGCCAGCGCTCCCACCATTAAAAAAAAAAAAATCAAGCGATTTAAATGTTACCCACATTCAGAGGGCCTAGTTTGGTTCCATTCAGGTTTCCTACCTGTCAGTCCAGAGTCCATGTGCCTCTATAAGTTCAAGTCAACTGTCTCTTTGGTTTTCCCAATCATGATCTTGACCCCCCCTTCTCATATGATCCCTCTTCCCTCTCTTCTGCTCAACTCCAGGGGCTCAACCTAGTGCTAGATGTGGATCTCTGCCTCTGTTTCCACCAGTTGTTATTGGACATAGCTTCTATGATGAAAATTTAATGTAGTCACTAATCTGATTATAGGGAATGGCCAGTTCAGGCATCCTTTCCATTGTTGCTAGTATGAAATACACACACACACACACACACACACACACATTCTCATGTATATGAATATATCTCATATATATGAGATATATTCACATTTTATATACATATTTTAAAAGAAGATTGAAAAATATGAGATCATCAAATTCCAAATCATTAAGACCCAATGCCTAAGAAGGTTGGAAAAAATTGGAACACGTACTCACTAAGGTAAGAAAAGAAAAAATAATATAGTCAGTATAAATGCTCTTTAATGTTCCTTAGTAAACTTGCAAACTTATCATATGATGTGGTAGTAGGTTTTCTTGATTTATAGTGCAATGAACTGAAAAGTATTTCATACACACACACACACACACACACACACACACACACATAACCCAGAGAGTAGATACAGGAATTTTTTTCACTACTGGCACCTCTTAAAAATAAACAAATATTCCTTCAGTAGAAAGTACTTAAAAATAATTGGCATTATTTAGTACTAAAATGAAGCAAGATATTGAGACATGATAGGATCTAAATTAAATGCCTTTTACAGTATAAAAGAATGCAATTAGAAAAAGCTACATACTTTCTTTTCATTTGACATCTAATGCTTCTTAGCACATAGTACACAATACCGTCATTCCCTCCATAGCTTGTGCTAAAAATCAGTCATTATATAATTGTCCAATCCATGGGTATCTGATGCCAAGGATGAGTCTTAATGTGGAGTATGGATGAACTCCATAATTCTTTATTAATTAATACATGTACAGTTTATAGCATAAATTATAACATGTATATATATGCACATATGAATTTATTTTCATATATCTGAGTTCAGATTTTTATGGAAAAACATATTTAAATTTAAGGGTTTAAAAGTTGTTTGTGCATGTGTGTCTAGAAGTGGTAAATATCAATGTTATCCTATCATCTACCAATTGAGAAAAGCCAGAGCTGTGAAGTTAATTGACCCAAGAGCTCCAGAACCAATGCAGCAGATTCCGGTAGGATTCTCAATATTTTGAAATCCATCGAGTTGAAGACAGGAGAAGGTTGATTTCCCATCTCAACTATGAAGAAGATACTGTAGTCTTCTTCAGTTTCCCCTGCATACATGCAACATAAGAAATTATGCCTCATGTTGATATTGATATTTAAGATGATATTTTATTTAATTTCTGACTTCAAGTTCTAATCACTTATAGTAACACAAACTTTGACATATCTAAATAAAATATATGATAACTATCTAGGTCTCTTTTTCCTCATTTAAGTTGAGACAAAAAGTTAATTGTCACTAACTATTATGTATGTAAAGATAAATGAAATGTTACTGTATAAGTTATATTTTATCCCTTTGTTTATTTGTATTATTTAACATGAAATAATGTGTAAGAGGTATTTTCAGTATATTTTTATTTTATATTGAAAGTCTCCTATATTTCAATGTGAGAGAAATAGAACTGAGGAAGCTACAGCAAATTTGCACAGAAAGAAGAAAAGCTAGTAAGGAACTTTGTAATTAATGAGTTGTGTGGGGTATGATTTGATGTTGTATAGTGAAAAGTTTGTTTTCTTCAATCTAGCATAATTTGTCAGCATCTCATAGACAATTGGCTTTTATGTTTACTAGGTAATGGTTAACAGTGAAAGTATTGAGCAAATAAGCTGTATAGTTAGAAATGTATATTTTAAAGTATGAAGTCTCATCACAAACATATAATCAATATAATTATAAACAGTAAATAAAAATAGTATATCTTTAAACATATTTTACTTAGTGTATAGTATAAATATTGCAAACATTCATTGAGAATGAGAGAGGAGACTTTTAATAGAGCTATACTATTATTCTTACTATTCATCACAGACTGTATACTAAAAAAAACCCAAGGGAGCAACTAGATGTTGTAGAGCTGTGGGCCAGAGAGGTCCCATAAGACACCCAAATCTGACCACATCTAACTAATTCCTTATCCTTCATAATTTGGAATGCAAAGAATGTAAGCTAATTCTTCCCTGGAAACTTTCTCTTTCCTGGCTAACATTCACATTGCAGAAAAGAGTTATATGTGTTTCCAGAGAAGAAAAATAATCATTAGTCTTAACCACCTGTGACAACTTTGAGTCATAACAATGAGTGGCCTGGAAAGATATTTCCATCGTGAATGGAGGGCTCAAATGTCTTGAGTGTAACAAAACAGTTTTCCATTAGATTAAGGGCCAGTACACAGGACATAACTCACATGGCACCGTTTCTGAAGTTAAGAAATAGATAGACAGGTCAAGGTCTTAGAGCAGGCCCAACTACTAATATTTTGTTAAATTAAAATAGTATTGAACTCATTATTAATAACTTTTCACTTACTCATAGCTTAATGCTTATATTAATCCTCATTAGACAATCTTATTTTTGCAGCAATGGAAATTAACAGACAGACTTACTACTAGTCTATATGGAGAAATAAGAGACATGGGAGTGCTCAACACTTAATGGGGCATCTCTATTGCAGACTTCCCTTACAAGTTTTATAATAATATGAACAGGGACTGGAGAAGATTGGAAGAGGTAGAGGAGATATATGGCTAAATGAAACAGTGAATTTCCAGACATATTTGGAAAGTTGCATATGTGACTAAGAAAGGAAATATAGCAAAGCCTACTCAAGATCAAGTTAGGCATAATCTAGGCATGGAGAATTGTCCTTTAGAAGAAAATGCCATGCCTAGTTGAAGAATTATTGGCTATTGATAACTGATGGTTGGTTAACCATGCTCCCATTGATAGCTTATACCTAAGAGTATTTGAACAGCCCAAATTTGATTTAAATAATTTTGGAGGGGAACAGTTGATTGGGTAGAAAATTGGGTATATATTTGAGAGGAGTTGGGGCAAGGGGAATAAATGTTATCAAAATATATTGTCAGACATTCTCAGATAGTTAATAATAATATTTTTAAATATAAGCATGTTGATATGAGAAAAGTAATCTTGAAATTTCTTTTTTAATGTGTTATATGTATAACAAAATACCAGGGCAGGTTAAATTTATAAAAGTTTTGGAAGGGTGTTGTATATAGTGGTAGGGCAATGACTTAGTATATACTAAACATGAACTCAATTTCTAGGACCTCAAAACTAGAGGTAAAATAACATCAAAAAGAGAAAAGTGGAAATTAGGCATGACAGTGGTGTGTACCTGTGGTTCCAGAACTTTGGAATCTGAGATAGAGTTTATCAGTTTGCTATGTTATTACTTACATAATAAATCTGACGTCACCCCAGGCTCCGTCATGTGTCTTTGTTTCCAGGAAAAATAATATAAAGGGAAAGGAGAAATTAATTAAAACGTTTAAAAAGAAAAGTATTGTGCATTGTTGAAAAGCACAGAGAATCACAGTAGTTTGTCATATCTGTGACATCATGGCTGTTGTATCTCAATGAAAAGAGCATGTGTAAGAGGAAAGATTCACATCTCTAAACAGGAGGTCAGATCAAGAATGGGTTCCATGTTCTTTCTTGAAGGCACACCCTACTTACTCTATCATTAGGACCCATCACTTAAAGAATGTTCTTCCTCCCAGTGCTGTTATCCTGGTGTCCAAGATTCCAACAAATAAAACATTTCTGTATAATTTCATAGTAACAGTTCAGTTCTCTCCTAATTTCTCTGATCTATGTGGTTTCATTTCCTTGTGTTCTTTTTCATGCATTGTACTTCAGTCATTCAATCTATGTAAAATATTTAGCACACTTCTGTTTAGATCTCTCATGTAGTTTTCTACTCCCCCTATCATTGAATTCTGAGCTCTGCATCTTTATTAGCATTTTAATTTTTTTTATAATTTACTAACATATATGTTCTACTTCTTTGATTTTTCTTACCCTTAATCCTAACCGACATTATTGTAAGAACCTTTGAAACCAAAATATTATATATGTATGTTTAATTATTTAGTAGTCCATATTGGTCATGCAATTTGTGCTCCAGTAGGAAAATTGCTTATGGTTATCAAATTCTCTGTTTCCAGAAAAGCATCAAAAAAACTCAGTAAAAATTAAGTGAATGTATTTATTAGTTTAAATTTAGCCATGCACACAGAGGCACATATTCCTTCTAGTTGTTCAGTTTTGAATCTTGTGCATGGAAATGTTACAGCCACAGGTGCTGAGTCTATATTAAACAGAAGGTGATGGAGCAGTCACTATTGACCTCTCTCCAAACTCTTTTCACAGCCAATGCCCCTTCATATTGCACATTGTATCAATTCACTCCAATGCCATTTTTCTACTATTGCGGATATTCTCCTAATAACAGTGAATTTATCTTCTCATTCTGGAGTTTAGACCTTTTCTTACCTTGTGCTTGCATCTTAAACCTTCTCATTATTTTTAATTTTATAGTAATTTGCTTCAAGATCTCTTTAGAATTGTTCTGTATTGTAATAATACACTGAGCTGTATAAAGAAATGCATTTCTTATTTGAATTTAGTCTGAAATTCTGAATGGAAATACTCATATTAACACAAAATTTAACTGCTTAACACACTGTTTGACATGTGTTCTTTTTAAAGTCTATAATATCTAAAGTTCACAGAAATAGAAAGCATAATAAATATTAACAGTATTATAGGTATATGATACATGTTATAAAAATGCTGCTTTTTAGTATCAATATTCCATTAATACACATTCTGAAAATGTTTAAACTGAAAAGATATTAGTGAACAACTATATCACTTTATTTTTATCAGATCAAATCAAGTATAACCTACTTTAATTTTATAAATCTGAAACATATTTTCTCTCATGACTACTGACCAACTAAATCCAGTTTTTATTTTTTTCTACTTTGAAAACATAATTTATTGCTTATCTAATTATATCTCCTTTGTAGATCAGTTTCTCTTATGGCTCTGTGTTCAATGAATATGCACAATGTTACTGTTAACACTATTATCTGGTGATCATTGTGCCTATAACCCAAGGCCACAGTGCCACTTAGATGATAAATCCTCCACACTACAGAAAATCCCTTGGGATAGTTACAATAAGAGAAACTGAGGAAAGATAGTCTATATAACTACCACAATATACAGTCCAATACATAGTACCAAATACAAAGCTAGATGGTCTGTTTTTGACCTCCACAGCAAATGGCCTTCCATCTGATACATATTCTCCATAGACTTTATGGCTTGCTACACAAGGTTCAGTGTTTATTGATGCATAATTTGCCTGATCCCTAAATTGCAAAATGAAGAAAACCTGTCTAGAAGGTTACAAAGCTGAACATGAGAAATGTGCCTGCTGTATGGGTTAAATTAGAGATGTTATTCTTCAGGGGTTAATTACTGCAAATTAAGAGCTTGCAGGAGTCTGGAAGCATCAGGGAAGAAATAGGAGATTAACACTGATAAAGTCTCAGGGGCTCTAAACGGAAGCATTTCATATTGGTGCTAATGAAAAAAATCAGAATCAGCCATGCTTCAGATGCTTATAAATGACTGCTTTCAGCACATTTAGAATTCAAAGAGCTTTAGCATTACAATAATTGAGTGAAAACAAGAGTCTTAGACATTGACTAAAACTTTAGGGAAATTGCTCTCTTCTAAGAATAATTTATTTTTCACTCCTAGAATGTGTATTTTAGTTTACCATTATTGTTTTACATATGATTTTGTGTATGTGTGTGCATGTGTGTGTACGCGGGCAAACACTTGTATGCATGTGTGTTAGAACGTGCTCACATACAAGCTTCCAGATGCCTGCAGACATCAGAAGTCATAAGACCCTCTGAACTACAGAGGGTAGTTGTGAACTACAGCTGTGTGCTGTCACAATCCATACACTTTTCCTTCAATAGAGTGTAGTGAAGAGGCTGCATGTTTGTCCCAGTCACCCAGAATGGAAATAATCACACAGAAATTATAATATTTAAATCATGGCTTGGTCCATTA
>JAQHUG010000196.1:1779864-1796033 GCA_028555095.1 Dicrostonyx torquatus
AGTCATTTTTATAGTATCAACATTATTTAGAGGATAACTTAAAATTACAATGTGTTCATATCATTAAATTAAAATCAGATTTAAACATTCATCATTGTCATGATATGTTCAAATTTTGCCTTACAAGACAATGAGATCTGTGCTGTTAGCACTTCATAATATTAATAATGCTTTCTCGTATATATTATATTGAATTTGTTGCATAATTTGCTTGCTACACATGTACACAATAAGAGAATACATCACCGAGGAAAATATTAACTTCATATTCAGAATGTAAGGATGAATTTAAATATTTAAATATATTGTTCAATTCTCTCCACTGAAAATATGATAAAATGACCCTAGAAGTACTACTTTCATATTCTTTTTAGCACCTACCTGAAAAATTTGTAATTATCAATACTTTTGACATATGTAAAAATTTCTTTGAAAATGTATACTCTCATTATTTTTTATTATGTCCAAGTAATGGCAAACCGCCTCTCTAAGTCATAGATTTTTAGAAAGTAGCATTCTGAGACTGAGGTTTTGCTTGGTATAGGATAACTTCACCTGCATTGTGGGTGGTCCCACATTTCTTGTTCTGTTAAAAGCTATTCAGTCTTCCAGTTGGTTAGGAAATACTTTAATAGAATTTTACTAGTGACACTCTGAGTTGCAATGCCTAGCCTTAAGTGCATGATATTTTTAGTTTTACTTGCATGACATGATCAAAATGGATGTTTCCAGCAATACTAAGTGAGTTTAAGATTATTTGTTCAGAGAAGTGATTTTTGTTGTTTGTTTGTTTTTGTTTTTCAAGGCAGGGTTTTTGCTGAATAGCTCCTGCTGGGCTCAAACTCACAGAAATCAGCTTGCAACTGCCTCCCAATGCTGGTATTAGAGGCATATGCCACAGCATCCTGACTTAATTTTATTTATTTCTTAATATCATGGGGATCTGAAATTTATTTTGTTTCTATTTGTATTTTTCCCATTTGTGGTGTTAACCTTCTTTGTCAATTTAACTGGGTTTATAATTGCTGTGGAAACACAACTCTAAGTGTTCCTGTGGGTGAAGCTCCGGGGAATTTTAGTTTAGGAAGGAAGATTACCATGAGGATGGACAGGAGTCTCGCATGGGTTAAATTGGGGCTGAGTACAGAAGACAAAGAATACCCCAGTAGAGCTCTGGTTCTAAGCTATCCCTGTATAGTGATTATAGATAAAATGTGCGCAAGCTGTATCATGTAATCTCACCATGATGGACTTTACTGACAAAATAAATCAAACAAACCCTGCTGCAATTTCTAGATTATTTATAAATTGCAACACAATGTACTTACAACATAAATTGTTATATTGTACAGTTTATGGAACTAACCAACAATTCAATCCATGATAGTACTGAGCATTTTGTTCTGAATGTGTGGTCTGAATTACTGATGTAAATTTCAAAGGCAGGAAGGAACAGCTATATATGATGGGTTGCATTTTCTTTATCAATGCTGATTTTTCTCGCATGTAATCTGTGTTTTTAATGGATTGCCTCTAACAAACCTCACTGTCTGATCTGCTGCTTCTTCACAAATTGGGCACTTTCCTTTCTTGCTTGCTTGTGCAGAGAGATTTTTATGTTTAGAGGGAGATTTTGTTTTTAATTGCATTTTTACAAACCAATTAGGCTAATATTATCAATAATGCTTATTGTGATGTTCATGACAACCTAAGTATTGAGGATTATGTTTTCAGTTATATTGCACTCAAGGAAAGTGACAAGTCCAAACTGTAAGCCAGGATACATAACTTAAGGTATATAAGACTCTTTCAAATTAGAAAATAATATTTTTTGAAGCCAATATGTAATCATCATTTCTTCAAAAAATATAAATCACTGTTGTGCTCTAAGACTGTGTTCTTTCCAGGAAATTAAGAGGAGATAAATTTGATTATAAAATTGGTTAATTTTAATTAATATTTAATCTATGTGTATATTTCAGTATAATATTGTTATTCTTAAAACGAACTTATAAGAAACTAATTTTCATAGAAAATAGGATAGAAAGAAAAGGAAGAAAATTAAAACACAGCTAGTAAAAACAATACTGAACAGTGGAACACGGTTAACAAGTGCTGACTTTAAGGAAATACTCTCATCTGCAGAAAACTACTATCTCTGCATTTTAAAGATAGCACAGAAGTTAAGCGTATGTTTTAGATTAAATTTCTTTTAATTTATTCATAATAGTTTATTGAAAACATTGTTACCTTCTTCCATGTAAATACCGTATATCTCATGTATTTTCAAGGAAAGTTCTGGGGGAAAATACATTCTGAAAAATATTTGGTAGATTATATTTATGACTTAAATGTGCCTAAATAATATTTCCAAGTGGATTTCAATATGTAATAAGTTCATAGGAAAGTGGCCCAATTTAAAAAGTAGCTGTTGGTATAGGCATAATATATTATGATTGTACTTTTTTTTCCACTTTATTTCAACTCCTTCCTTAATGATTGCATAATTGCTGTAAGGTAACATATTCTATGAATTCTCCACATTTTTCTTCTAGGTCTTATTTTCTTGGTGGCAAATTAATAATTAATGTTACACATATTTACTAATAGATTAATTGAAAAGAATATGAAACTGAAGTTTTCTGTGTAGTTTCACATCTAAAAGTGTGAGGAAGTTGCTATGTCAAACCAGAAAACATCTACAACAAATTCATCCCTGACTATATTAAAGCAAAAGCTTCCCTCTGCTTTCTTGGAATGATTCTTCAATCCCCTACCAACTTAGAAACATGGAGTCATCATTTTTGCTGATGAGGAAAAAAAAACCCTGCAGGGATTTTCCTTTAGATACAGAGAAGAGGAAATAATTCAGCAAACACTTTGGTGCTGACACAATGAAAAGACAAACCAAAATCTTACTGTGATAATGATGTGTTCATATTCCTGAATCAAAACCCGAAAAGTGAGAATATTAACAGACTTTACACTATTCACATTATTTGTGAATCAATAATTAATGGGCATATCTCATGACTCTTACATACTTTTAATCTCAAATTCAGTCCATTTTGTTGAATCACCTATCCCTCATCAATAACCAGTGAAGGTAATGCAAACAATCTATGCTTTCTTTTTGTGTGTGTGTGTTCTAAATAGTGAGACCTTTTCTCTCTGGTAGATTTTCTTTTTATTCCTGGTATACAGAAAGCCTTCAGTTCCTATCTCTTCTTTATTTTTGTTATTTTCTACCACTATTATATACTGTATTTTTCTAGCGAAAAATCCATCTTTAGGATTTAGTTAACTGGTAGCAGGTGATTGAAACCCATGATTCAAATGTTCACACTCACACGCTCAAAACTAAAAAGATCCCCACCCCTCCATCCAGAATCCATAAGCTCAACTAAGCTACTAAAAAGCACTTGCCATCCAAGTATGGTTTAACTTTAATCTGAAAAACATAAGAAAAGGTGGAAGGAGAGAAGTGATGCCACAATGACCATATTCTCAGACACCAATAACATGCATACCCACAGACAGATGGATACACATACACAAACAGATACACAAATACCATTCCATGCATATATATTAAAATATAATAGCAGCAATAATTAGAATAGTAGTAGCCATAGTAGCAATTAAAAACTCTAAAACACCTATAAAATGAACCATCGCTCCTAACACATGATTCATCTGTCCTTTTTTCAGTGCATCTCTAATTTAGTCACCCTGATGTCCTCTGATACTGATATTGTTAGATAAATTTCTATCTGTTCTCCTCAGAGCTAGCTTAGAATAAATCTGTTTCATTGAACTAACTTGTATCCCCTAGGTTTTCAGTAGGCTTCCATCAGCCAACTTCCACACGATTTACTCCAAAATGTAGTTTATTCTGAGCTCAGATGTGTATCTATAAAGGAGAATATAGTTTCAGGTTATATTAAATAACATAACTCACAATGAAGGAGGTTGCAAATACCTTTTTGGAAGAAAATGAATATGTGCATATACTAATTATGTTGGTGGGAGCTCTGATTATAGCTTCTTTTGAGAACTTTATTTCACAACTGAGGAATCCTGGTTCTGGTAACGACTGGGTCAGTTTGTGACTTACTTTTGCTATAATTCAATAAATTTTTCTCAGAACTGTGACCTTTAGCATTTTGACTTATGATATTCCATTTTTCATCGGAGCCTATATTTTGTCTTTTTTCGAGTTACATTTGTGTCTACTATGAGTTAATTTGAAAGTGTTGCATTGTCTCCATCTTTTGGGATATTAAGTGTAATATTGTATGCAGTGTCTCCCTGAGGAGATGTAGTCTCCCTTCCTTATCTACTTTATATATTTGTCCTATATTACAATATCAAACCAGGAAACAGAGCAAATATTGATTTGCTCCAACAATCTAACCTGTAGTTTCCAATTTAAGTGGCTTTGCTTTCAAATAGTATGTAAATTGTCATTCTTAACACATACTACGTGAAAATAGGTGATTTAAACTTTATTTTATGGACACGCTCTCCAGCATGACCTTAATCTTTTGTTTCTAGCATGTTTCTCTCACTATCCATAGCTATGCTATTAATTCATACCTTTTACTTTGTGAGAATACCCTGCTGTTCCTTATTGACTTCCTAAAACATATTTTCCTACTTAATGGGTACAACAACTTCTTCATCACTTAATATCTAATGTAGAATGTTTTTTCTGTGTCTCTAGACTTAAAGCATGCTTTGCGAACTATATTTACATAATAATACATATGTCAAGGATACCATTTATTGTTAGCATTTGAATATTAGCTGTATAATTTGCTCATTGATTTATTTCTCTTCACATATATTACAAACTCCAAACTTAACTATTAATTTGTTTATACTGTAAACACATCAAGTAGCTTGACACCTTAATAAATACATATAATACCAATACATGGACACTTGGAGTAATATATGATCCAATATCATCTCATATTGTTACCATATGAATTCCTTCCAGGATGCATCCTCAAAATATTAAAAATGTGATTCAAGAATGAGAAGTAAAGACTTCATTTCTTAGTAAGCAGTGAAATAGGTGACCTACTGCCTTCTAATTTTATTCATGAAGACACACCCACAAATTCATCTATTTTATTTTCTGAAAAAAATTGTTTATATATATATATATATATACATATATATATACTTTTAGGTAAATGATTTACTAGTATTAGGAAACCCATAGAGTCAAATATTTATTTAGTATTAATTTCAAGACATATCCAATGTAAGTGAATTCTTTCTTTTCCCCCTGTGAATAATTGAGCCCAGTGCTGAGAGAGAAATTTTACCTATCTTCTATACTATTAGAATTTTGAATCCTAATTAATAATAAGCATATATAATGTGAGCATCTACTAATTTAAAAATGCCCAAATTGCTGTTTGGGGGAAACTATTTGTAAGTTAAATTTCTGGAGAGATAATTGGCTTGTGTGCAAGGAAAAATGTCCTTTGTCTTGAACTCGGTAGCACTGTGAAAATTTTCCTGAAATGACTGATGACCCAGTTACCTTTAGCATCCTAGAAAATCCTTGTTCCATCAAGACATGGACTGAAAAGCTCAAAATTTAAAGAAGGTTTGAGGGTCAGTTGGAATTGTCTGCCTACGGACATGTTTCCTGTCTTTTTCTCTGTATTACCTCGTTTTCCTTATTTTGGAAGAAGTTAGTTTTTCTTCTAGTGTATCTGTTAGATTAAAGGGTTTTCTAACTTTTTTACATTGAAAGATTTAAAAATAATGAGAATGAACAGAGAATTTTTATTACCTATTTTATAAAATTGAAGATGAAATTGTTGATATCATAGAATTAGGAGAGATAATATTGGCTACTATTGTTTGTAACTGATAAAGTGGACAGTAGGAAAATTATAATGGGCTAAAAGGGAGCTTTGCTATTAGACACAAAATAACAGTTAGATGTGAGAAATAAATTCTCACAATCCATAGCAGAGCACTGTGACTAAAGTAAATGAACTGAGCTGTGCATTCCAATCGATCACTATGAGAGGACTTGGAATGCTATTATCAGTATACAGCCTCAAAACCATGAGAGAAATTTTGAGGTGAAAGAATTTCTCATTGTCCTCATACAAAACCATCTTATAAAAATAGGATAGGAAAAAATATAAATCTTTGAAACATTAAATCTTATTAAATCTTTGCTGACCCCCAAAACATGTTGAACAAAAAGTTTAGTTCATGGCAGTATTCAGTTACTATTGGAACAAGCTTGACTGTGTATTTTCTGCCTTCTCTTCTCCCCATTGTTTTTGGGACACCCTTTCCCACTCCATGCCAAACATGCCTTTGGCTTCTATCTCCTCTTTCAGACAATTTGTAGTCTATTTTTCTTCTTTCTAAAGTTTTCTCAAAAAGTTTAAGCCATCTGTATATTTTGAGTGCTCATTCTTTTCTTATTTATCTCTCATTTGTATTTGTATTTTTAATTTTATTTTGAGTGCTTATATTTTAATATACCTATGACCTTTTGATTTTATTTTTTAATCATAAAAATTTTTTACATTGCATTTTGATCATGCTCATCCCTCCCCTATCTTCCTCTGCCTTTTTTCTACATGGAATTTTGTGTCCTCTTTTTTTCAGGTGCTGGAGTACAGTTAGTATTGGACATGTATTCGAAAGCCTCTCCAGCAGGTTTTGCTTTGTTTAATTTAATATTTATGATAACTTTTCTAATAATTATTGTTTTATGTATATTTTCTATGCAGTGAAGAGTGTTCACCATCATTCTGTCCCTCAATTCTCTAATTTGGTGTAGGAGGGTCCTTCTGTATTTGGGTTGTTTTCATTGGTTAATAAAGAAAATGACTTGGCCTTTTGATAGGGCAGAAATCAGATAGGTGAAGTAGACAGGATGGAATTCTGGGAGGAAGGGAAGTGTGGCAGGCGCCATGCTGCTCCTGTCTAAGATGGACACTGGTTAGACTCAGGCCTTTAAGCTACTACCCCATGGTGACATACAGACTATTAGAAATGGGTTAGTTTAAGATGTGAGAATTAGCCAATAAGAGGCTAGAACTAATGGTCCAGGCAGAGTTTAAATGAATACAGTTTCTGTGTAATCATTTAGGGGATTAAGATAGCCAGGTGCCAAGAACACAGCCTGCCTGCTCCAGGAGCTGGGCAGCGGTACAAGGCCAGCCGCATCCTCAAGCAACACTAATTAAAATAGTACTCAGTCTTTAACAATATGGCACTAACATGTCTCTTGAAATATATTTATAAAATGAAGAAAAAAGCCCAAATACATTGCTTAACTCAGAATAGTAAACTTTGTTATACAATAGATTCAAAATTTTTTTAATTTTGAATATTATACCATGTCTACTTTAAGTGATGTTTTTCTTTCATTACAACTTCTATATAAAATAAATCTTCTATAATTTTTTACATTGTAAGAATTGTAGTTTAGTTTCTTTAAAGCCAAGAGTGTTGTTTTTCTGTCTTTTCTGGATTACAACGGTGTTCACTGCTGATATGATTTCAGGATTTCTTCTTTAGCTTCAGGCGAGTAATGGTATTTTGAAAAAATTTAAATATAAAGGAAAATATTTTCGGATGTCATTCACAATTCTTGGCTGTTTTTCATTGTTTGTGAAATGGTATAATATATTACATTGTTTAAGTATCATAATGAAAAAATGATTCCATATTAATAAAACACAGAAATGTAAATGTTGTTTTCAATAGCAAGACTTCTTAAAAATGACTTCAACTAAACACTTTTATTGAATTGGAAACAAAAAAAATCACAATAATATTTCCTAAAATAACATTTTCTGTTATTTCACAGGCATATTACTTAAATAAATAAATTTAAATATAAAAGTATCTATACCAGTGGTTTAAAAAAAAAGTTTCTTTGTTGTTTAAGCACAACCAATTTTTTTAAACGTAAGTGGATGTATTGATCTTCATACTCTAATCTCTGCTTGTATATGAACTTTATTACCTCACCTTTAACATATACACAGACCCACATATCAGTCTTGATGCCTTCTGCAGTTCAACACCTAAATGTATAGGTTCTTCTACTATCATAGTTTTTTGCACCTCCTAAGCAAAGCCTGAACTCTGGCGCAGGAATCTAAAGTGATTCCTTTGTAATTATTAACACAATAATAACACAACTCTTTGGAGCTGTTTGAAATGCTGCTCAATGGCTTCATGTTAATCAAGCCTTGGCAAAGTTAACCACTGTTAGAAATCTTCATTTTAAGGCTGAATATTGAATTTACATTTTAAAACTTTAAAGTATTGAAAGTGACACCACTTTAAAATTACAGAGTAAATGATTGGCTGACTGGACCTATCTGTAAATATTAGCTATAATTGTTGAGTTAGAGAAACTGAATGCAAATTTAGGGGTTATAAATTCCTCCAAAGACTATAGTTTTGAAATGTCGATTAAAAATTAATGCCCAGCAAAGTAATTGTGAAAATTTAGATTTAAGAATCAGAAAATCTATACATCAGATGGAAAATAAAACAGAAGGGAAAGTGATAAAAATGCACTTGAAGGTGCATTAAATTCCAATTTTAATGCATGGTTGAAACAATTTTCTTACACAATGAACTAGTCTTCAAAGTTTGTGAGAGGTTTCAGAACATGGGAGGAAAAGAAATAAGCATGCAAGAGAAAAAAATAAAATCCATCCAACAGCACTATTGATCACTTTTCCAACCACTGCCTTTTCAGTCCAATTTCTGAACTAAACAGTTTGATATCTTAGCATTCATTAGTTTCAATAGTACTGCTAATGTACTGTAGCAAATATGCGTCATCCTACTACTAAAAACTGTCTTCTTTTATATCTAGTTATGTTTATAAGAGAAGATAGAAACAGCACACTTCATAAGAAAGCACTGAATAGCTTCATTCCCATTATTTATGCAACAAAGCACACACATAAATTCATATAAGTAGTATACATGAATGACAAAGTTCATACAATTGAGAAACTTATTGAATATCTATCTATGATCAAGTTCTTAAAGGACATTATATTGTAGTTTGAGAAAATTGAAATCTATAATATTCTATATATAATAATATTCTACATATAATAGTATTCTACATGGAAACAGGGTATTTTATTTCTTATTTTAATACTCTATTTTCCACCTAATTGGAATGTGGAAGGTTATTTATTTTTCACATTGGAATTCTGAGGTTAGTTGTGGGATTATATATTTAGATTTTATTATGTTGACCAAATTCCTTTCACACCTTGTTCATGGAGTGTTTTGCTTACAGAAAGGTTGACTATTTTCTTTCCCCTTTTTTAAAAAAGATTTATTTATTTATTATGTATATAATACATATACAATGTTCTGCCTTTATGTATGCCCGCACGCCAGAAGAGGGAGCCGGATCTCATTACAGATGGTTGTGAGCCACCATGGGGTCTCTGGGAATTGAAATCAGGACCTCTGGAAGAACAGCCAGTGCCCTTAACGACTGAGCCATCTCTCTATCCCAAGGCTGAATAATTTCAAATGTTATTTCTGCATCTGCATCAATTATCCCCTTAAGTCTTAATCTAGTTGGGAGAGTTCATGACTTAGCTAAAGGAGCACTTCTAGTAACGAAGGCTCACCTTAGGCTATGTTAAGAAGGTAAGTGAAATAATTTAACCTTAAATAGAATACTGTGCTTTTCCTTTGCAGAAATTTCTGTCCCAATCAGTTTCTTACAGGGCCACTGATATTATGTTCCCATTATGTCTGGTTTTCTGGGTTATGAAGAAATGCATACTTGGTGTGGGAAGTCCTTCTGTATATGTGTTGTTTCTCTTGGCCAATAAAGAAGCTGTTTTTGGACAATGGCTTAACAGAATATAGCCAGGCTGAAAGAGATAAATAGAGAGAGAATAGGCAGAGTCAGATGCCATGGAGCTGCCAGAGGAGAAAGACGCAAGCTGCCAGTAGGAAGCTTGCCGGTGAGCCATGAGCCTCATGGTAAAATATAAAATAATAGAAATGGGTTAACCAAAGATATAAAAGCTACCTAGCGATATGCTTAAGTGATTGGCCAAACAGTGATCTAAATGATATAGGTTCTGTGAGATTATTTCGGGAGTCTAGTGACCGGGAAATGAGCAAGAGGCCTCCTACTACACATAATAAGCATTTTTTGCTTCGTCTTTTATAAGGACTGCTACTCATACATTTTTGTTTTCCCTAAAACTTATTGCTTTATTTTCGTCCTTTAGCCACAGATGGACCTGCCCCGTGATTACCCGTTGGCATGTGTCTGACAGCCAAGAAGACTGAATCAAGCAATATGGTTGTTTTCACCTTCTTTGTTCTATTCTTCTCCTCTGAGCAGGTTTGCCAACAACTACAGCTTACTGCTCCTGCAGTGAGGGTGTTTTCATTAGGTTCTAGTAAAAACTTTCTTTTGCTTTGAAAAACAAACCAATCACATAATTTATATTACTATTTTTAATATGATAAATGTTGACTGTATTCTTTCTCCTTCCCTACCTTCTCTCATATTCTTTCCACTTCCCCATTCACTCAAATTCATACTCACCAGCTTTACGTTCCTTCCTTCCTCTCTCTCTCTTTCTCTCAAAGACAAAAAATTAAAAATGAAAATCAAGATAAGCCAACAAACAGAAAACAAACAAAAACTCAATAAACAAAAATTGATAATAAGAAGTGTAAACACACACATATATGGATTTGTATATACATACATGTGTACACACAGAAAAAAAAGGAAAAGCAAGCAAACAACAAAAATAAAATCCATGGAATGCCTTTTGTGTTTTTCCACTATTCCTGGACTAAGGGTTTTGAGTAGTGTTGTTGAATAGCCCAATGACAATCATTTTGGAAAAAACTGATTTCCCTTTCTCAGAAGATGCTATTAGTATTATTTGTGTCTATTTACCCTTCTCTGTGCTGGGAACTTTTTTCTGGCTTGATCCTATTCAGATATTGTTCCTTTTGTCCAATTTTTGTGAGATGATATGTGCGTCAATACTCTTGTGTCTGGAGACCACTGTTTACTTGGTCATCCACCACTTCTGACTTTTAAAATCTTTCCTCATTCTTTTCTAACTATATCCATGAACCTTGAGGGAAGGCCTTAAATAAAACCATTTTCATTTAGGGCTCAGGACTCCCAAGTCTCTCACACCCTGCATATTATTCAGTTATTAATCCCTGTGCTAATTATCATCTATTGCAAGAAGCTCCTATGATTAGAGTTGAGTAATGAAATGATTTATGAGTATAGCAATATGTCATTTGAGTTATTTTATTGCTATGTCCTTTTAGCAGAATAATAGTACTAGGGCTTTTATTTCTATGGCCCTGACCATAGAAAGTTCTCAAGTTCTCGGTCTCAAGTATTGGTTGCATCTGACAGAGTATGCTTTAATTCCAAGTGCTTGTCTAATCTCATAACATTTGTACCACTATTACACCCACATATTTAGAGGCAGACCACGGTTGTAAGTCACAGGGATTTTACCTGGGTAATATTGATAGCTACTTTTCTCATCTGATATTATTTAACTTACTTTACCACCATAAATGCTCATCACTGGTGAGGAAGTTTCTAATTGGCACTAATTTGATATTTCCATATTCAATGACATTCATAAGTAGTGTCTTCAGAAGTGGGGCCTTATAATCAGATCATGGAAGTAACTAACTCTGTTGTCAATAGCCCTGAGTATTTTATTGTGGTGTTAATATAGAGAGGAATTTACTTTTCAAAGAGTACCTGTGAAAGAGTATCTTTGACTTTTCAAAGATTCACCTATGCAAGAATAATGCATTTTAAGGATTTTTTTTACTGTATAGAATTAATAGTAATTTACATCACACTTAAAAATTTCTGAGTGTCTAGGCTTCTAAGTGCACACACACAAATGCACACAAAATGCACACTAATAGCAACAACCATAATATACACCTACATATACAAAAATTTTGAATTGATGATACCTTATATTAACATCACTGTAGTAATATTGATAGGTGTATATATTAATGTATAGTTTACATATGTGCACTTTATTTTCATTATGTATTTCTTATGTGGACTTTAATATTAAAAGTTTGATTTCTTTTTAATTCTTAAAGGCACATTCTGAATAAGTTTAAACAACTTTGTTATTAGAGTCACACTTTAAAAAAACACATTTTAGAAAATTTTAATTAATTTTATAAATTAAAAACTTGATTTAGAATAAAGAGAACACAGAAATGAGCATATTATGTGAATATCTACAGTGCCAATCAAGGTAGGATGACTAGATTAGAAAGGCAGTGCAAATCCACAACTCATAAAAGGCCAAACAGATGCAAGAAGTGAGGTGACTTGATAATTCACATAATTTAAACAAAAATATTCTAGTGTCCTCCATAAGCTAAAAGGGACTGAAGTCATTAGGTGGTGACTAAACATCTATGGGATTCTTCTGGTGATTTTGTCTACTTTTCCTGAATAATTTTTAAGTTTCAGATACCAAGTACTTAGCACGAGATTATAGTAATTTTTTATGTCTTAGGTCCACAAATTTTAAAATAACACAGTTCTGGTGTGTATGACCCAAACTTACCTGTCAACAAAACAGATGAATATTTCAATAAAAAACTAAACACTTGGAGAACACCATTTTAACTGTTTACAAAAATCAATATTGTGTGTGTCTGTGTGTGTGTGTGTGTGTGTGTGTGTGTGTGTGTGTGTGTGGTACCTTTATTGAGGAGCTCTCAGAGATTCAAAAATGACATTGAATTCTCTAGAGCTTTTTGAGTTACAGGTTGTTATAAGTCACTTGACATGAGAGTTGGGAACTGAGTTCAGGTCCTCTTGAAGAGCTCCAAGAGCTGTTGAACAATTTGTAGCCCTAAATAGTAATGTCTTACTAAAAATAAAACAAGAATATTTGTAACTTAGAACAGTTGCTGAATACATAGCTTATTTCAAAGCTAATTTTGTATAAAATTGTGTAGTTGAATCATGAGTGCATGAATAAGTACATGTAGACTATTCCCCATTTCATAATTTTCAGCAATTCATCATCTTTACTTACCCATAAGCTCCCCTGCTACATCTCAGATTATTCTACACACTTCTGTGTCTTTAAGCATCACTGAAAATCTGTTTCCACATTCATCACTACGTGATTTGTAGACTCAATTGCCATTTTCAGAGCCCCAAACAGCGTTTATTAAATTTGACAAGTAATTATATTTACTCATGATAATTTCAGTTCCACAGTGCAAATCAGCACAGGTGTGACTAGCAGTTATGTTTCTTCATCCACAGAGCCCCTGCTGTACATAAAGCAACCACTAGCAATTTTTGTTAATTCACTTAATTGCCTGGGGCAGCCTTAGCCACTCTTTTCTCCTAATTTGATGCTTTCTGTTGTGATCCATTGAAAACAGAATAATCTAAAGAGGGGGCACTTGTAATTACAAGAATGAAATGTGAGCACACTCATATCTGACACACTTCGAGTCAACTATGAAGAACTTAAAATCTTTGAGATGAGATGGAGCAATTCAGGACACTCAGAATGGAAAACATTTACAAAAAAATGAACATGACTCATACAGCTGCTATTTTTGAAAGATTATGAAACTCACTCTCCATGCTGCCATAATAACATGCAAAACATTTTTGTGATAATTTATTTGTCTTTTACTCTTCTAAAGAAATATTTCTTTAGATCAAAATGCATTTCCTCTCTCCTTCCTTTCAAAATACCCTTTTTCCTTGTCATCTTTATCATCTCTTCTTTGTTATTGTGTTATTTTCTCTCTCTCACACACACACATATATTCATATGTGTGACAATAAAAACTTATACACACAACCTACAAACACATATATGTATGTGACAACAAAATTTATAC
Organism: Dicrostonyx torquatus; assembly: GCA_028555095.1. Lineage (NCBI taxonomy): Eukaryota > Metazoa > Chordata > Mammalia > Rodentia > Cricetidae > Dicrostonyx > Dicrostonyx torquatus. The sequence goes on from JAQHUG010000196.1 coordinate 1,793,824, forward strand.
ATATATATATACACACACATCTACTATATTTATACACACATATATGTATGTGACAACAAAATTTATACATATATATATACACACATATCTACAATATTTATACAGACATATATATATATATATTTACATAATCCACTGAAACCATTTCCTTGTTTCATGTGTATATATATGATTTCAGAGCTGACAACTTCGTGTTGAATAAATTTTATTTGATTAATTAACTGTGCAGTTCTGTGTGTCTCTGTGTTTGTGTACAGACATATACATGACAAAATACACATGTAGAAAAGTCAACACTGGGGAGCTCAACATCTCCTTCTACCTTGGAACCCCGTAGTTCACCAAAGGTTGTAAAATTTGCACAGGTCTGAATATCACGCAGAGTTACTGGCTGAGCCTTCATATATGTCCCATTTTTGTGCTTTATAGGTTATACTCAGAAATATTTGTTTTCAAATATTTCATTAGTAACAAATATTCTGGTGTTTTGAACTTAGTTTTAAGCTAACATTTTAGGAATTTATTTTGAAACATAAATTTGTTCCTCTGTGTAAGCAATGTGGGATGAGTATTACTTAGTTCTTTTAATTATAGCAATTCTTTAATACATATATTTTAAGTAATGGGATAACTTGATAGATAAGTATTTCTTTTAATACCCTTTATGGTTTTCATTGCTTCTGTAATGGAAATGGTACCTTTAAGAATCAAATTTAATATGTATTGATGAATTCATTTAAAAACTTTACACTTATATGTAAAAAGTAGGAAATACTTATAATGTTCAAATAAACAACTCTACAACCTATGAAAATTTTTATTCAGAAAAATTACAATAGAAAGTTCAAAGAGCAAAACACTTCTACTACAGAAACCGTTACCCCTGAGAAAAAAACATAAAATGCCTCACCATTAATCTCTGTTGTTCATAGAAACATTTGGGTTATTATGTAAAATTAAATGAGAAAAGAAGCTTTGGTCCAGGGACTGGCCCTTTGTGCAGTAGTTGAAAAATCAACCTGATCCATTATAAGAACTTCTCCTCTAAAATTATAAACATACTCGTTCATGAATACTGAGGATATTGAAATTTGCAATAATTGTTGAATTGCTGAAAACTGTTGAATTCTTCATCAAGGAAATTCTTTCAGGAAAAATAAATAAAATGACTTAATCTTCTTGTTAGTTTAGGAAAAATATTGATTTCCTGCATCTTTTCTTAATAAGCAATCGTTTAAGATGACAAATTCTTACACAAGCAGCTATGTTGCGCAAAACCTATTGTTCATTATTCAGTTTCTGGGACACTGATTTCATGAATTGTCTTCATTCTTCTGAAAATTTCAACTTACTTCTTAGATAATATTATGTAATTTGATTAAGACATGACTTAACAAAATTCTTCTGATTTGCATACAGCATCAAAAATAAAAACTAAGTGTTAGTGAATAATTTTCAGTTATGCTCTATTATATTGTATAACATTTCTTTTCTGATTGTGCCACATTTATTATTACAGGGCTTCATATTTAGAAATCAATTTAAAGCTATTTGTGTACACCTGTAATGATTCTCTGAAAGTTAATGATATAGACCAAATTACTCTGTCAAAAGTTAAGAATATGTTTTGGCTTTTATTTATTTATTTATTTTTTTTGAGACAGAGTGGAAGTGCATAAATTTGGGTGGGAGTTCTCAGAGAAACTAGAGGAGGCGAAGGAATGCCATCAAAGCATACCATATAAAAATTTTAATTAAAACTTTAATTAAAATTAAGGGTATATGAAAAACTTGATCCATATAACAATTTGTTCCTTAGGTGAAAATCTTGAAATTAATTTCTTTTTAAATTTTCATCAACTTAATGATATAAAGTTCTCACTGTGAAAAAAAGTATTATCATCAACTTGCAAAAAAACATTTACTATAAAAACACTAATATCAAAAATGAGTTGAAATGATTATATATTTTATAATAGTCCACAAGAATGACAGGTCTGTTTATGTGGTTGTTGACAAGGCAAAAACTGCATTAGAAGAAATTAAACAGCCTGGGAGACATTTTCAAGACTCTAAAGGGAAAAGAAGGCAGAGCTGAGCAAAATTCAGGGGGCATTTCAGATGCTAGGATAAGCAAATGGAAAGTTGTGAAGGAAAAGGAGAAATTTGATCATGTTCCTGAGTTTACAAATGTTTTTCTCTGAGATTAG
>JAQHUG010000196.1:1801882-1819737 GCA_028555095.1 Dicrostonyx torquatus
TTGGCGCCTGCCCATCTCTTCCTCTCCAGGTGGATCAACTAGTAGTAGATAGTGGTCACTTGCTTGGTCTGGGGGTGATTGCTCTGGTCCACCTCAGTAGGAGGGATCTGAAGCAGTGGTGTTCACCAAGGACCAGACAAAATCAAAGGGGCTGGCTTCTCTGCTGGAGCCCTGCAGGTTTATGCTGGACCCACCCTTGTCCAAGGTCACAGCTCTGCTGCAGGTCAATTCCCGCTGGAACCAAGCCCTGGTCAAAGGGGAGCTTTGCCCAGGGACACTCTTGGCGAGTGGGACACAGAAAATCCGGGGGAGGGGGAGAGGGGACCTCCCAATGGAGCAGAGTGCCTGGGTGCTAGAGGTTGTTCTTACCAGTCCAGTTGAGTGGGTGGATCTGAAGCTGTGGCACTCACCAATGACCCACCGCCATGAAAAGCTTCCTGAGGTTTTTTTAGCCACCAGCCAAAGTCAAAGTTGGGAGAAAATTTAGCTCTAGTAGCTGAATTTGTCAAATGCAAATGAACTAGACAATGTTGACGTATTTAATGCTTATATATTGTATATAGTCATTGTACTTATTGTATACAGTTTAAGGAAACTATATTAGTTATATCCTTTTAATTTTTTTTTTTAGTAAAAGAGGAAATGTAGTGGAATTTCAATTGTATTTTAATAAATAAAGACTGCCTGAAGATCTGAGAGTAGAACAGTCCCACTGCTCAATATTACAGACCACATTATGGGAACACACACATTTAAACCCAATAGCCACAATGAAACACACCAGTAGCAACCCAAGTTTCCATAGAAATCAGGTGGTGCATGCATTTAATACAATTGGTGCATGCCTTTAATACAATTGGTGCATGCCTTTAATCCCAGCCCCATTGAATATTATAAAACAGCGGGAGACAGCTCTCCAACAGACAATCTTATTCTGAGATTCCTGGAGGTAGTATCACCATTTCAGAGTGTGGTCAGGGTTAAAGCCAGTGTCTGGCTGTTTCCCTTTTCTTATCTTCAGGTTGAACCCCAATTTCTGACCCTGACTTTCATTAATCGTGATTCAATATGTATTAATGTTTTTTTTGTTGTTGTTTTTCTTAGACAGTGTTTCTCTGTGTCACTCTGGCTGTCCTGGAATTTGCAATTTGCTCTGTAGATCACGCTGGCTATGTGTTCAGAGAAATCTGTCTGCCTCTAAGTATTGGTGATTTCTAAATATATAATATATATATTATTTTTCACATAAATTTATCTTTTCTCCAAATTTATCTTTCTGTTAAACATATGTGCAAGTTATAGGCATTTTATATGTATTTATTAATGTTTCTGGAATAGCACAGCTTACTTTACATGGTTTCAGTATAGACATAACTGATAATATACAGTATGTTATTATAGAAAGTGTAGTTGAACTAAACTTGTAAGGGTTAACAAAAATTGCTAATGTATGTAAAGATGAAAATGTATACAAGGAAAAACAGGAAGATTGCAAGTAATTAGAGAGTCCAGGGTTGATTTCCTTCCTGTTTCAAACAATCTAGATGATTTCTAAAATATCCACAGCAACTGTGAGCAAATTATGAGGCAGGAAAAAACATAAGAAATAATTAGTCAAACACATCTGCTGGTGTACTGCAACACAAAGTACCTTAAAGAAGTTGAGAGTGTCTGTAGACTGGACAAAATAAAAAGGAACCAGAAAATCTGAGATGATCGGAATAACGGAGTAGGTTTCACATTAATAATTAATCAGAATATCACATGCTTAAGTATGAATGTAAAACAATATAAAGCAAAACACATCACTACATTAACTGAGAGTAAATTACTTTGAGCAGCAATTTTTATTAATTAAGTAATATGCTACTCTTAATATGCACTATTTATTTCTAAATTCCACAAAGCATCTGGAGTGTTAATATAGTAATATATATCACCATCTTAGAAGTATGATCTTGGAAATAATAAACAACCTCAGTTATTGTATAAATGTGAAATACCTTCTCAGATTCCCACATTTAAATACGTTCTTCCCATGCTCTAGGTGTTATTTTTAGAATTTTTAAAATTGTTACAAGTTGAAGTTTAATTGTAGGAAGAAATTATCAGAATGTGAGACACTGAGGATAATAATCATATTCTACTTCTGGATCAATTCCTCTGCTTCATGACTGTAAGTGTAATGTAACAAAAACAAATCATCAACCTTGGTGAACTGTGTATCTCATAAACCATAAACCCAAACATATCTTTCAATAAACTAAGTTGTTTAGGCAATGTATTCTATTACATAAATGGCATAAGAACAAATAGAGCAAGCATTGCCTTTAAATAAAATAGTTAAATATTTAGTTAAAGTTTTAAACTTACCCAATAAATTTTCAGTGAAGAAAAATTAAACTATATCATCAATCCAGTGGGACAAATTGTAGGAAATTGAAGAGTATGGAGAAGGAGAGTCAAGTGATAAAGTTGCTTTATATTTACTTATGGTAGCCAGTGAAATAAATTCTCTTCTATAATGTTGTTGTATGTAGGGTTATCATGGACAAAAAGTTCATGGCATTTCTTTAAAGTAATTCCAATAAAAAGCAAGCATTAAAATTTAATTTTCATATCCATCAGGTTTTGAAATCCTATTATTAAAAGATGTATTAATCTTTATTTTATTTCATATATTTGCACATTTTGCTTGAATAATTTTCTGTTTATCGTGTGTATGCCTGGCACTGATGAAGAGCAGAAAACAGCATTGGATTCCTGGATCTGGAGATATAGATGACTGTGAGTCACCAGTACTCTTAACTCTGAGCCTTTCTTTGACCTCTATTTGTCTAATTTGTGTGTGTGTGTGTGTGTGTGTGTGTGTGTGAAGAATCTGAGTCTTAATGCCTATGTATGGAGAATACATTCTTTTTTAAAATATTTATTTATTATTTATATAGAGTTCTGGGCACCAGATCTCATTATAGATGGGTGTGAGCCATCATGTGGTTGCTGGGAATTGAACTCAGGACCTCTGGAACAGCAGTCAGTTCTCTTAACCTCTGAGCCATCTCTCCAGCCTGGAGACTACATTCTTTATGTTTAAGTTTATACTTCAGTCCTCACAGCAGTAATTCCAAGCAACAGGTTATTTGACACAAATTAACATCATCAAAGAGGAAGAATCCTCAATTGAGAGAATACCTCCACAAATCTGTTTGTAGGAATGTCTGGAGGGCATTTTCTGATTTAGTGATAGAGGAGAGGGGTACAGACCATTGTGGTTGCTGCAACTCCTGGCCTAGAGGTCGTGGCTGCTATAAGAAAACAGGCTGAGCAAGCCATAAGGAGCAAGCCAGTAAACTGTACTCTTCTACAAATCCTGCCTCCAGGTAAGTGCAGTGTTTGAGTTCTGGTATGGAACAGCGATGTAGGAGCACAAACCAAATAAACCCATCATTTTTCAATCTGTTTTTAATTGCGGTGTTTCATAGTAGTAACCATAACATAACTAAGATGAGGTTTAATCATTAATTTCAACTGATCTTTGTTCATTTTTCGTAGTGGGATTGGAACCGATGATCATGAAACATTATATGATGATAAGTCAGGGTCTCCATAATTTTAGGAGGCTAAAGAAATTTTTTGTGCTGTTTAGTAGATATTTAGAATTTTTGTTCTGCTTTCTTCATTTAGTTTTCCATATGTTTTGTGCACATATGTGTATGTGTTTATGTGTGTGTGTGTGTGTGTGTGTGTGTGTGTGTGTAGGTGCACATGTGTGCTTATGTGGATGCATGCTCTTCAATTGAGGATAGAAGATGACCTCCTTAGGCACCATCTGCCTTTTGTTAAAAGGTTTTTGAAGGACATGAGAATCGTCCTGTCTTCTCTACGAAACTGACATTATAAATGTATGCCATCACACCATACTCAGTGGGTGCTTTCAATAAAATCACTTACTGACTGAGCCATCTTGATATCCTTAGAACTCCTATTTTGCAAAACATAACTCAATCATAAAAGGGCATCAAGCTGCAATCTATGTTCAAAATTATTATTTTTGCATAAACATGAAATATTAAAAACATACCCCTCTGGCTTTATGCTATTCTTTGATGAATTTTCAGTGTTCAAAAATAAGCATGTATGCAATGAAAATGTGATGTTTGAAGAAACTCTACATTGTGACCCACAGATTGCGTTCTTTTCATCAAATGGGCCTCACACAATAGGAACACATTTTATTTTAGACAGGCAGTGTCTCTTTGTGTTCACAGCATCATCACTCAATGTGTGAATTATGAGAGTGAACATTTGTGTCATTATCCTGGAATACAGTTTAAATGACTGCTATAAAACTTCCTCTCCTCTCTTAGGTCCAGTGTCTGCATGGCCCTGATAATATTGATACTGCATTTGGTATTAAATCTAATGTTAGGAAATGAATACATGTTTATTGGAGTTCTGGCATCTTTGTGCCTCCCATCCAAAATAAACCACCATTTTAGAACAGATATAGACCATGTCAATGGTTATTTAACAATTCCTAACAAAAGTAATTTAGATTACCTTGGTAACAAAACATTTGCATGCGAGATCAATCTTTTCAATTCTATTTTTCAGAAGCTGTTATTACCAAAGCTTGGCATTTTACTGGAGCTACATGTATGTCAGGAATTATATCATTTTATGCTATGTTTCTATATTTATTATAAACATGAAAATAATTACTATTTATTATTTTTTACTGCTTTGCTTATTTTGGACATTAGAAGAGTAGTTCTGTGCAGTATTTTTTAAAGATACCTCTAATACATGGCAGAGATCATTTAAGCTGTGAAAACATACATAAAATTGGAGTATCTATTTTCTTAACTAAGATCTTTTGATAAATTTCACTGAAAAGCCATACATAGATCACTGAATGATTTGGTATGTATGTGTATCTTGTTACTGTTTTATTTTCTTTTTTCAAGTAATATTTTGGGAGCTTACCTTACTAACAAAAGTATACACATGAAAATCTCATCTAGAGCATCCCACTAGAAGACTGATTTTCCTCCACACAAGCTGATCATATTCAAATTACAAAGAAGATTACAGTATCTGATTTCTTATGCAGCTCTTTGCGAACCAAGTAATAGAAACATGACCTGAGCCTAGTCAATCAAAGTGCACTTAAGATTTTTCGAGAATTTAGAATGTGTAAAGTGTTTATTTCTGAGGAAATTATAAGAAGAATAAGGTCCCATCAATCTGTATGACATGAGAGATGCTGAAATGACAAGGAGCTGCTCAGAGGTGGGAGGAGATCTGACTGCCTTGAAGAACCTGCTTATACTGTCCACTGAGGTCAGATTCACAAGTGCCTTTTTTTTTTTAATTGTATTTTCAATGCTTATAACAGTTCTCACTCTCACTCTTCCATAGCTAAAATTAGGCTTTTTTACTTTCATACTCAATATCAGTGCTAAAAGAGAGATTTAACATTGATCAAATTCTACAGAGAAATAAAAGTTAAGGACCAGGCAGCTGCCCTTTATCCTGACTCTCACAGCTTTGTTGTTCTGATGCACCGGAAGTCATTCTAAATAACATCAGGTTTTCACACCTAAATATAGTTTTCCTGTTTTTTACAAGTATAGAAAACAACTACTCATAGAATGCTTTTAGACTTGATAGATATGTGGTGTTTGGAGTTCAGGAAATATGATGAGAATAAAATAACTATAAACTGGAAAAGATACTCTTATAATTTGAGTGTTGGCTTTAGACTAACAATACAATACTCAAATACAGAAACAAATAATCAACAATCAAAAATAATAAATACACATATAAAAGTAAACATTAAAACATAGAATGGCTGGATATATGTAACACTGGTTACAGTACTTTCTGCACTTTCATAGAATCCAAGTTCAGTTCCCAACACCCACATTTGGCATTGCATTTTAAAATTGCCTAGAACTCCAGATCCAGGTGACCTGGTGTCTCCTGGCCTGTGCAGAAACTAGCACACATATAGCCCTTACACATACACATGAACAAAGATAAATCTTTAAAAAAATAGAAATTAAAAGGCTACTACAGTTACACACTCTTTATTAGTGTAGCAACATTTTCTATTTGGGTCTGGGCAGCCGGAAAACAAAAGCACAATCTCTGCTTACACATTTGTAGTTTTAAGATATAAACATTAAGAATAAAAAGTAAAATGCAGGAATCACTGCAAATCCAGTTATCCATACATAAAACCTCCCCATACATAAAGCCTATTCTTTCATCCAGAAGAGGTGTTTTCTTTGTAGATTATGACTCTCCAAGATTTAAGTCATATATCATTGTTTCTAAGAAGCTGAGGTACAAACTAAATCAGGGTATTTTATGGTAAGAATACAAACTGGTGCAGTCAGTATCAAAATTACTGAAGAGTTTTCACAAAAAAACTTAAAATTAAACTACTATAGCATAAGAGTAAGTTATGTCATTCCCAGATGTGCATACATTAAGCTGGAAGACTTATCATTTAATTATTTTCATGTGTGTGTGTGTGTGTGTGCATGCGCACTATTTACAATAGCTAAAGTACAAAACCAGACTATGTATTAGAATAGATAGAGGCAATAGAGTACACAAAGAATTTTATTTAAGAATAACAAAACATCATAACATTTGTAGGAAATGAACAGATTTGGAAATCCTACTATATAAGTCAAACTCAGAAAGACAAATACTCATGCATGTGTATTTATATGTATGTATATACATATATAACCTAGAGACACATTTGTGTGTAAGGAATAGAATTTTCTTCAAGGTCAAGAAAACTGTCAATCTTTTGAATGACTCAAATTCATTCTGAACAGCCAGAATACATGCTATTTCTTATTGGAATTTTTGATTCAGTATCCATGTTTCATCATCCAGAACAGTATGGGTTTTTTGTTGTTGTTTATAGCACGTAATGGATTTTTAACTTTCCTGATCAGGCATGTCCTCCACAGTGACTTGGAATGACTGGACCACATTTGACTTGGGGGAATTTGAAAGGCCTCCCCAAGGAGTTTCCCAATGATATCAGGTTACCTTGTCTCCCTTTTGTTGATCTACATTCATTGGTCCAATGTCGACCCTTGCTACATCTTCTATATAGTTCAGAAGTTTGACACTTTTTATTTTTGCCATTCACAGAGGAGACATTATTTCTAGGAATTCCTTGTCTACAGTTCTTTCTCAGATGTCCTGTTCTACCACAATTAAAATATTTGGCATTTTGATGTCTCTTCATACCTTTGGAAATTGCTTCTCCTACCCAAGATTCAGTATTATAGTCAAATGTCCCAACGTTCATTATATGCAGGATTCATTCATCTATTGGTGCTGACCTAAACTTTAAAGACCCAAGTATCTTTCTGCATCTAAGTTGGCATTTTCAAAAGTCAGAGATTCAATGAGTACTCATCTAGCTTTAGGGTCTGTTACTCCTTTTTGTATAGCCTTAATTAATCTTTGTAAAAAGTCATTAAAGGGTTTTCTTTGCTTTTGTTTAACTCTAATATATGATTCAATTCATTTCCCTAGTTTTTTCCTCTTTTCCCAAGCACTGAAGTCTGCTGTGTGGCATAGGGACAAGATGTGTTTTTTCATAAGAGCTTGATCCTGTGGATCAGCGTAAGTGCTCTTGCCAAGAATTTGATTTTGAGAAGCCTCTCTGTTGTTCTAAAAGTTTTGCCTCTTCTCACCAATAGCATTTCCATATTAGTTGTCCATCTTCCAGGACCACTGTAACTGATTGAAGCCATTTGCTTTGGGTAGCCTTTTTGTGGGAAACCCATGTCTTTACCATCATTCTACCGAATGGTTAATGCAAGCCATCAGATAATGCTGTTTGCTTAATTTCTTTTAGATCGTTCATACCTACAGTTTTCAATCTACATTCTTTGGATACTTTTGGGCATTTAGAACTTGATGCATTTTCAGATTACATGTTAGGAAGCTAAAACGCTGGATAAGTCATTGCTGACTCTTACAGATACTGGTGATTTTAAATTCTGTCCCTGTATCATTTCTCCCTTGTATCAGCTCTGATAATTTCCTCAATTGTTTTAAATCTTTTTACTACTCTCTTTTTGTTTTTAAAACTTGAATCTCTTGGCATATATATATATATATATATATATATATATATATATATTTCTAGTAATCACATTGATATTACCAACCTCATTCTGCACATGTGATCCCAAGGTATGAAGTTTTTCCTTTAAAGATAGCCTCTCAGTCTTGGACATTATTTAGATAGCATATAATTGCCTTCCTGAAGAGATATACTCTCTACTAATTTAACATAACTGTTTAACAAATTTTGATTGTCAAATTCAACATTATGAATTCTTTCAGATAATTTCTCAATATCCTTTGACTTGTATTAAATTTTATTATTGAGATTAAGTTTATCCTTTTTAATGATATTAATTTTTCAGCTAACTGTTGATTTTTGATGGTATTAATTCTGTCAGGTACCTGTTCATGATTAGTCTGTAAAGATTGTATCATTTCTAAATGTATGTGATTCTTAGCTCTGTTATCAAACCATATTCTTAAAGATATAATATGAAAAACAAAACTAAGTCCTAATATCCAATAAATGGATGTATCAGAAAAAAACATTTAAGGTTTGCACAATACCATCCACAGTATAAACAAAAAGGTTACTAAATTTCTGAATGGTAATATTGTCTGACATTATATAAATTTCAAGCTTATCAATTTATTTATTAATTAAATAGTTACCTTTGTTATGAGAGTTCAGTACATTTTCATATGTGTAATAACCTTTATTTGCTAGCATATGTCATGGTTGCAGTCAGAGAGTACAGAGACATGATAGGTGGTGGCATGATGATCAGTCTCATGCTGCATTGGTCCCTGGTTAAATATGCTTTGTTTGACAAATTAAGAGCAATAAAATCAATTCTACACATGGAGCAACCAGAGCTCTCGAGCAGGGAATACAAACTGGCTCTACTGTGACAGGGGTTTGGGGAAAAATGCACAGTAGGTAAAGTCAAGACAGATGGGAAGGGTGGGAGACCTTCTGGGTGGTGGACCTTTTGGTCCTTTATGTCCGGTCCACCCAGTGTGCATGTAGTTGGAATTCACATGGACACCAGTTAAAAATGGTCACTAGCTCAGATTTGCATATAATAAAAGGTTCTTTATTCAGGCATGGACTCACAGATCACTGTTATCTGCACAAACAGGGAACAGGAACTGAATCCAGCAGCAGAGAAACAAAAGTGTGCAAGATTTATGACTCCATTTATAGTTAGCCACTTGGTCAACCATGACCAAGTGGGCTAGTTATCTTAAAGGCTCTTGGCTGAAGGAGTTTCCACAGCAGTATATAACTACTACTAGTACTTCGATACTTAGCTGATTGCCTTCACCTACAAAACATTTGTATGCTACTTTCTATGCCCGTGCATGCTATTGTTGCACATCAGTATATTTCTGATTTCCTTCAGCTAGAAAATGCTTGCATGCTGATCTCAATAAAACTACACTATTTAGCTGTAGAATATGTTTATGAATATATTCTTTACCAATTATTCCCAATTTATTCACAGAAGAATACATTTTTTTAAAACCTTGGTGCCTGTCTGGTTTCATTTTTTTTTAACATTTGTATGATTAACCTTCAATTTTCATACTGCGAACTGGAGTTTTCCTGTAGAATAATTTAGAACTCTTCAATTAGACTTGAATATACATTTCATCCAACTAACCAGAATATACATTTCATCCAACTAATCAGAATATACATTTCATCCAACTAATCAGAATATACATTTCATCCAACTAATCAGAATATAGATTTCATCCAACTAATCAGATTATACATTTCATCCAACTAATCAGAATATACATTTCATCCAACTAATCACATACTACTGTATAAGATACTTTTTGTGTAAAGGAAAATGGGTGTGCTAAAAGCTAAAGGAATTGACTTTAAACTGTGCTTAAATATCATGGAGGCAACTTTAATTAAGACTCAAGGTTGTTTAAAGCATTTGAAAAGAAGACAAAGTTAAATTTCCAGATTTTGTCTCCTCATTCAAACCTGTTAGAATTAAGGGTATAGCTCGGTGAGAGCACACTTGTTACATAAGCACAAAGCTCCATATAGAACCCTAAATCTGAAAACAAGTCCAAAAAAAGGAACCTTGAAAGTATTTGTCTTCCTGTATTTTAAGCATTCATCCAAGTAGTGCTATTTTCAACTGAGATTAAACTAAGCTAAAAATAAAAGAACAGCAAGATTGTACATAAGTTCTCTAGTTTTCTGATAGTTCATCATAATTACTAACTTCATTAAACTTAAATAACCCTTAAGAATAAATAAAGCACAACTTTTGTAAATGTGTGAGAATATGCCTGTTTCCAAGAGAGCATGAGACCTCTGACACAGAGTCAGGGTAATGGAAGTTGGCAAAACTGTGTAAGGTCAGTGCGTCATATGACTGTAAGGTTGGATGGCCTATTTTTCCTAGGTAACTCTTTTTATATGTCTCTATTTGTACTCTGGTCACCATTAGTTTAACATTTTCTATTACATACTCCCAAAATTATGATACCATCCATTATTGTGGGAATAGAAACAATAAGACACATAAATATAAATGAAAATATCTGAAATATTGAACTTAAAATAGTCTTTCCTCTTTAAGGCTGTTTTCATGGGTAGTTTGATCACATTTATGGAAAATATCTTAGAATGTTGGTACCAGTAAACTGGTATTATTGCAATGGATAAACTTATATATTGGCTCGTTATTGTCTTTTAAATTTGTTGTTGAGTGGAATTTGGTAATGTTGAAGAAGATGGGTTACAGAGGCTCTGTAATATTGTAACTCTAGTTTAAAGAGACAACTCTATTGGGAGGTAAGAAAACCAAAATATATTTGCCTAAATTAGGCTTCCCTTTGCTATTGTTTCCCTGCTCTTGAGCTTCTGGATTCCTATGTGACAAGCAGATTTGATCTATCTAATCCTTCTTACCCTGATGAATTGAAACCTCTGAAGCCCCAACCCTATAGCTTCCCTCCCTGAAAATGTGCTAGCAGCTGTTAAATAGTGCTTTAGATGTGATTGCTAGATTATCATATGGAATGATCATGATCTGGTTATTTCAGATCAAGATTGTATCTCATTTTTTGTATTGAGATTTACTAGACCCATTAATTAAAGTTTATGTAAATGAAAATTCAATACAATAACAATTATAGTTTGTTTGCCTTTGGAAGAACTATTCTAGGTTCAAGTGTCTGAAAATGTGTGTGTGTGTGTGTGCGTGTGTGTGTGTGTATGTGCATGTGTGTGTGTTTGCCTACTCGTGTATGTGCCAACAGGTGTGTGCCTGTGTTGTGGGTATGATTCTTTTCAATTTAAAAGTTATGTATTTGTTTTCTAAAATACTGATAGGGCACTATGCCTATAGTGCCGACTAGTTTTATAATGTTTTCAGACACACTGTACTTATCATATTTTATTATTCTTCATTTTTAATTTATTTTACATAAGGACAATAGTTTTCTTTCCCTTCTCTCCTCTCATTACCTCCACCCACCAAAACCAAGCTCATAGCCCTGCATCAAGGCTGAACGAGGCATCTCACCATAGGGAATAAGGTCCAAAAGCTAGATCATGCATCAGGAACAGGACCTGATCCCACTGCTAGGGGTCCCACAAAAGACCAAACTACAAAATGTCACCCAGATGCAGAGGGCTTAGTTCAGTCCCATGCCGGTTCTCTAGTTGTCTGCTCAGAGTCTGGCATTCTCCTCAAATCAGAATGTTGACTACTATACTTGTTACCATACCACCTTTATCCAGTAACTGATGGAAGTAGATTGAGAGCTCCATGGCCAAACTCTGGGCAGAGGTATGGAGTCCATTTGTAGACAAGATGGAGGGATTTTATTAGCAAGAAGTGGAGTGAAGATCGTGACAGGGACACACACAGGGACAGCTTACCTGAACTTATGGGTACTTATCATATATAAGCTGTGGTTTTTATAAACTTTACGTCTCTGTTATATCTTTGAAAATGTAACAAACAATTTTAACACATATCTTCTTCAATTTCTGTGATGCCCAATTTATTTTTATAGAGATATTTTGAATTAAAAGATATGTATTAAGCAGTTATAACTGGTGAACGATGTTAGAAATTCATAAGAGCTTTTGGAAGATTACTACTATGAAATTTGTGTCATAGGAAGGGGAACTGGCTTAGGTGGGTGGAATTTGCATATTTTCTATTTTCAATTGATATTCAGTAATCCGTAGTCAATTGCTAGCTGTGTAATTACAGATTTTTTGATGATAATCGGCAAGCCAACAGCAGATACAAAATTTCTGCAGTAGTCCTATCTGCTAGATACTTCTGAAGCACACGCTGTTCTTTGGTGATAGGGAAAAAATTCCTATTGCTTTCCCATGTGCAAACTTCTCATCATTCTTTATCACTTGGATTTAATTTTTAAAACACACTTGATATCGTTGAGCTTTAACGCACACACACTGGGAAATCACACACACACTCACACGTTTCCACAAACACATCTATTTTTTCGCTACTCATATTAATAACAACAATTTTTTAATAGAGAAATGGTATTTTCATAATATATGTGAGATTAATTTAATATCACAGTTTTAGCTATATATCTTTTCATATTCCGATGGGCTTTATTATACTTACGGAAACTTTCCAAACATCCCCTTGTCTTTGCATGTAGAGTGTATTATTTTACACTTAAGGAATTATGTGGAGTTCAATTTCACTTTCTTCCAAATCAGCAGTTGTATCTGTTCAGTTCTTTTACTCATAAATTAGCCAGTATGACTACAATTTAAAACATTAATCCTCTTTTACATATCCACCATTGAATATACAATAATTTTTATCCTAGTGAATTCATAAGCCAAAATAAACTCTTTTTTTCTATAGATTGCATTGAGCATAAGGTTTTATCACATCAGAAAAGTAAATAATTATATCTGGATGTGTGATTATTAGAAGTTCAGCATTTCTGATAATCAAGTGTATACAAATAATGCATAATAGGTGTCACAACTAGTTTGTCCAACTTTTTATAAAATCGTAATGTCTAATGCACAGGTTGTGGTGAAACAAAAGTCTGCCTTCATATATTCGAAAGAAATACTAATATATTTTTATTTTTGGTAGCAAAATTAGACTAAAATAAAAGAAAATATGTGTATCAATCTTATCCCAAGGTTATTAACTTATAGATTGAAATGAAATGATAGAGCGAGGTTACTTTGTATAAATAGGGTATTTTAATGTTTTTTAGGGTAATCAAAAAGAGTAAGACCTAATCAATAAAAAATAGTTAAATTATTTGTTGATACATTACAACATTTACCCCCAGAAGAAATAAACTATATATTGGCTTTGAGGATATTGAATAACCTCAATATTTAAAATGTACATAGAATATTATTGTGAAAAAGAATGTGTAATTACTTTTGAAAGATAAACAATAGCAATTAGTCTATTATTTGTTTGAAAATACATTTTAACTAATGAAAGTGTAAAGAATACCTTGCATAAATGGAATAATTACAATCAAAATTATATTATTGTTTTATAAACATCTAATCATAATGACAGCATGAAAATTATCAATATATTTTATTATTGAAACTGTGTATTCACATGTGTTTGTTTCTATGATTCTCTTTTAACCATGAGAATCATAAAAGAATGTCAGACAGTTTCTCATTTATATCATGAAGATGTTGAATAACTTTCTTTAGGTTGATTTAACATATTTTAAAGCCACAAAATAAAACAATTTTCTTAAAGTTTTTTTGTTTTTTAATATTTTATTATTTATTATGTATACAATATTCTGTCTGTGTGTACATCTGCAGGCCAGAAGTGGCCACCAGACCTCATTACAGATGGTTGTGAGCCACCATGTGGTTGCCGGGAATTGAACTCTGGACCTTTGGAAGAACAGGCAATGCTCTTAACCACTGAGCCATCTCTCCAGCCCCAACAATTTTCTTATTTAATTACAAACCAATAGGCATATCTTCAAAAATGGCAGATATGTATTTAATTAATAACTGGGTATATACATATTTTTGAAAAAGCTTGTATAATTATTTCAAAAATTATTCAAGTGAGACATAACCTTGTTCATTAATATTTATCAACTGTGATGGTGTGTTATTTTAGATATTTCAAATTATAATTAAATATTTCAATCATTTTACTCTTAATAAAATCTAATATAAAATATGAAACATTCAAATCAACTTCATTTCTTATTGAATATTATCGGTTTGTACATTATAAAAATAAAATGACATTGCTTGGATATGGATATGTCGTTACTGAGGTCATCTTTGATGAATACAATAAACAAAAGAAAGCAATCTTGAGTAGTTAATTAATCAATAGTCAATTGCATCTCCATAAATAGTCTATTCTGTCTTAAGTGCATTGGGATGATAGCAACAGTAATGAAACTATAACAGAAGTATATCCTAAAAAAACATCAAAGTCATCAATAGAGCAAGCTTCTCACAAAGCACAATATAATATTCTGCTTCAAAAAGTATTATAATCTTTTCCTAAATTACCTGTTTTGATAAGAAGTAGTTATAAGGAAATCAAGATTCTTCATGACCTATTAAAATTTATTCTTAGCCAGGCTTGATGGCACACGTATTTATTCCCAGTACTTGGGAGGCAGAGAAAGGGGGATCTCTGTGAGTTTTAAGCCAGCCTGGTTTACAGAGCAATTTCTAGGACAGTCTCCAAAGCTACACGGAAAAAATCCTGTCTCAGAAAATAAAATCTTTTTTGTGAAGCAGTGATGGTGCACGCCTTTAATCTCAACACTTGGGAGACATAGGCAGGTGCGTATTTGTGAGTTTGAGGCTAGCCTGGCCTACAGACTGAGTTCCAGGACAGGTTTCAAAGCCAGAGAGAAATTCTGTCTCAAAAAACAAAACACAAATAAATAAATCTATTTTTTGCTTGTTTTATACTTTTAGGAGTAAAAGAACAATATATGAAAATAATAATAGAGCATTTTTGACATTCAATGGAATTTTCATAAGTAGCAGGAATGATTTATAATACATTGTAATGAAAAAAAATATCAAATCTCAATAATTATGATTGGATATCTGAGACTCTTTTCTCGTGGTTGATAAAATTTGTATTATCAGTGTTTCTTCTACATGAACAATAATAAATTATTAGAAATGCCCTACAGGCTATATTCTGGTTTGTAGTAGAAGTGCAATGTCCTATGTGAACATACCAAAAATAAAATGCTATGTACTTACTTTTAGTAAACTCTCTCACCCGATAAGTATGTTTCGAATAAAATTTCTATGTGTTTCATAAACAGCTTTTGTTAACCAAATGTATTTTATAAATTTGTTTGCAAATAACTCTTTAATTAGGAAAATGAATTATTTTATGAGATGGATTTGTTTTCCACATTGTACAGTTTACATCAAATCATTTTTGTCAAAATTTTAGGAAGGAGCTATTTCACATACCATAAATTTTCATGATGTAAGCACATTATATGATTAACTACATATGATCTTTCTATTTGGATCATGATATTATGAATCAACGAAATAAATTATTATTGTTAGTTAGTAAACATGTGTAACTAAACTTATTTTTAATATCTTCATTGTTAAAAATCCTAAAAAATTCTATAAAACATTAGAATTATTTGAAGTGTTAATTTGTTCAATGTCATAGTATTCAAATTCAAAACTCAGTGTAGAAAACCACTTCACTTTTATGCATATATACAAAGACTCAAGGCTACTATTTTTAGAGTTCCTTTTGTCATGTGCACGTTAATTAATATAGCTCATGGAAAATAGATAATGGAAAGTTTAATTATGTGGTTAAAGATCAATACTAGATGAGATCTTTCTTTAGAAGTTTGACTTTATATAAATGATTGCAATTATAATTACTAGCATTATATAGCCCCTTTGGGAAGAAAATGAGTCTCACTAGGTGATCTTTCTCATAATTTATTATTATTATATTATTATTGTGCATAGGACAATACATTTATCATTGTGGATTATTCCTTGAAATGATAGGGCATTCCTGGAGAGCCAAAAATCACATCTTATTAATCTTTCTTTATTTCCTGCTAAGGGTTAGGGCAGTGTCTAAGAGCTAACATTCAATAAAGAATTCAATAACTTTCCTTTCAAATGAGATAAAATGCAAAGTGTGAATAATTGTGGCTCTTGTATTAGGAACAAGTTCTTCCTTCTTTCGATGGATGATTTTACTTGAGAGACAACACGAACGATGTAGTCTCAGACAAATTAGAATTCCAAATATGTTTTTCATTCTGTCCTTTTCAGAATGTGAGTTTAAGGTTATACCAGTGTTTTTTTAAATCCTAATTTATTCAAATTGCTTCTGGAATATTTAAATTAGAGCTGTTATTTCTGTCAGTTCAGAAATCTGGACAACCTGAGATTTTTTTGCATTTTCAATATAAATAACTTGTTCTTACAGAAGAATGGTATTAGTTTTTACACTTTCGGAAAAAATAATTTTATATGGATTAGTAATTATAATTGTTTGCCATAGATAAATGGAAATTAAATTTTAAATGGTAAGTTTTAAGTGAACACTCCTTGCTCTTTCACATTGTTGTTTACTATGGCAGAAAAGCTAGAATTTTCAGAAAACTCTGTACTAAAATTTTAGATATTATTGCATTGAGGTAGTCTAGAGGAGAGAATCAATCATAGTGCCAGGGGAGCTCACTGTTTTTCATTATTAAGTAGAAAATGCATCCATATATGTGTATGTTTGTGTGTATTTAGATTGAGTATTCAAATAAATCTACAAATAGTTATGAAATACAGTTTTCTACATCATATAAACTATATTAGTACGTAAAACTGAGAATCTACGATACACCTTCTTTTGTTTTTTCAGATAATTGTTCTGTGTCCTACTGTATATATGCTGACCCGTGTTCTGATCAATAGTCATACTGACACTCACATTTTCCATGTTATTCCTGGGACTTTACTTGTGAACATGGTATTGTCCAGGTGGAATTTAACACTAAAGTTAATTTTATAGTGAGAATTATATCTTATCTTAAGGTTATAGAGGCATATTTATCGTGCTAAAATTTTATAATATATATTTTTATTAATTATGTTTTTCTTTTGTCTTTGCAAATTCAAAAAATTATGATTTTTAAATTTAATTTAACATTTTAAGTTTATTTTAAGACAATCTTTTCTCAATTTACATACCAATCCCAGTTCACTCTTCCTTTCCTCTTCCCCACTATCCCTACCTTCCACTCACCTCAACCCCCATCCACTCCTCAGAGAGGGTAAGGCTTCCCTTGGGAAGTCAACAAAGTCTGGCACATAACTATGAGGCAAAACCAAGGCCCTCCTCCCTATATCTAGACTAAGTAAGGTATCCATCCCTTCAAAGGCAATATGCTCCATAAAGCCAGTTCAAGCAACAGGAATAAATACTGGTGCCGCTGCCAGTGGCTCCAGACTCTGCACCAGCATACAACTGCCACCCACATTCAGAGGGCCTGGTTTGGGCTATGCAGCTTCCTTCATTATCAGTCTGGAGTAGTTAGGGTAGTTATCAACCAGAATACAGAGGAAGGCCAATTCAGGCCCCACTCCACTATTGCTTAGGGTCTTAGCTGGAGTCAACCTGTGGATGTGAAAATTTAGGGGAATTTCCCTTGTGCCAGGTTTCTTACTTGCTCCA
>JAQHUG010000196.1:1871091-1883297 GCA_028555095.1 Dicrostonyx torquatus
TAATAATAATAATAATAATAATAATAATAATAGAAATGTTACAAACAAACAAATAAAAAAGGGAATATTTTTTTAAAAAATAAACAATATTAGTAATTTAATTCAGAGTAGAATTTGTCATAAATTACTCTGTACTCACACACATATGAGTATTAATATAACAGTATTTAAATTCTCAGAATACAATTTAAAATCAAGAGCAGTGCCTTAGTTACTTAGGCAAAAGCAATTTCTAGAAGGATGAACTTATCTGAGCTCCCAGGTCAGTAGTAACCTACCATGCAAGAAATTCAACACAATAGGATTTTGAAGCAACTGGTCACTGTAAAACCACAATCAGAAAACAGATAGGGATTAATATATTTGATGCTCAATTCTCTTTCTCCATTTATGTTGCCTAGGATCTCAGTCATGCAAGCAGTATCATCCACAACAAAAGGGATCTTCCCACTTCAAATAAGGCAGTTGTGTTAATCTCACACAAATATGTCCATAGGCTCACATCAGAAGTCATTCAAGGAGGTTCTGAAAAATTGACAACGTCATCTGAAAAATTGACAACGTCATCTGTCACAGGGAGCAAATTTAGTATAAAGTATTCTTCTGTTTAGAAAGTAACAAAATAAATTCAATCAAAATAGTTGTATTTGCCTTGTCACAAATATATAATCATGTATAGAGAGCAAGCTTCCTAAAGACACAATTTCATAGAGGTCTTAAAAAATTAAGAACTGTCAAGTACCATTTAGTTTCACCATGTGGTTCTTTAATTACCTGAGGGGGATTTCAACTTTGGAGAGAATGCATTAAAGTATCAGTAGCAAATATTTGAGTAGAAGACCTTACTGAAAGTCTATTAAATGACCTTATCATCCCATTAATGCATGGGGTGTCAGGCAGAATAAACTGCATCCCTTTTTCCACACATGGCCTCCCTTGGATCTGTCAGAGTCTAGGATGCCAGGTCAAGTAGATGAGCCACCTTTTCCACAGCTTGCCTCCCGATGGCTGACAAACCCCATGGGGTACCATACTAGGGTAGATGTGCCCATGGTGAGGAACAGACCAGGGCACTTTTTCCATACAGGTCGGTGTTCTCAAGTAAGAAAAGGAATAAGCTTATTTACCTGAGTGAACATGGTCATTCTCACCATCAGTTATAATAATCCTACAGTTGACATCTCTTTTGCTGAGAGAGTTTGATGACATTCAAAGGACAATTTTTAAAGCCGTTTATATGGAAGTTGGAGAGATAGGAACAATTTTTATGCCTGCACATATGAATATGAAGTTATTCTATGTGCTGTATGTATGTGTGATGGAAATTGAATAGAGGCTCTTATACATGCAAAGCATTCTCTACTTTAGCTTTCTTCAGTGTGTATTTGTAAAGATGTAAAACTTCTATAAATGTTTTCAATCTTTTCCATTTGCTTAAAAATTCCTTATGACTGTTGTTTATTATAGAGTGCTTAGTAGAGCTACACAAGAAAATATATTTATTTACATTACTACTATTAGTGTCATATGACTGTTGTTATTTAGAAAAAGCAACTCAAGAAAGAAAGATGCTATGCTTCAAAGTTCATGTGGAGGGATTGCTATTAGGGAAAAAGGAATGTAAAAAGAGGGAAAGGAAGCGGGGGAGACTGGCCTCTGGGGAGAGGAGCAGAAGAAGAGAAAAAAAAGAGGCAGAGAGAGAATCAGGGAAACAGAAAGAAAGATAAACAGGGAGAGAGAGACAGGAGGTGGGAGAACCCATTTAAAAGGGAATATAGTGAATGTATACAGGAGTTGTTTTTAGTAGGTACAGCTAAGTGGTACACTGCAAGGTCAGTCCAGTACAGATGCCTGACTACTAACAATGACTGAATCCCTGACTATGACTGAAATGCCCAATAGAAACAACTAAATGGAGGAGAGATTTTCTTTGGTTCATGGTTTTAGATGTATTTTTATCATGATGGAAAAGAATGGATAATTTGTGTGCCAGTGGGAATGGAAAAGAAAGTAGAGAATGGCTAGAAATAGNTAAAATCTCTGACATTTGGTAGTCAACATTGTCATCTTCTATCTACACAAAACTGTATTGCTTTTAGGAAGGCTTCCTTCTATCTATCTTGTCTAGACCACGCCCATTGAGAATTTCACTCTCTGATTCCTCTCTATAACGATTATCACTGTGCTGAGTTGCAAATCTACAGAATGCATATAATTGTTTTCTTATAATTACATCTTTCATTTCATTCTACAAGAACAAAATTATCAAATGGCTCTACCTGTTATTATCATATTATATTACATTATATATTATTCTTATTACCCGGGTGTTGACTATTTGACAAAAGGTGTGGATTAAAAAAAAAGTCATTGATGGAATTAAGTCAAAATTTCCTCTTTTGGTTAGGTTTGTGGCCATGTACAGAAAATGCAAGGCCTTTGTAGGGAATTAGAGTACAAAAAAGTTATCAATATGAAGAATACAACTAGATCTGAATCATCTGTAAACTCAGTACATTTGATTCAACATTTATTACATTTTCCTACTTTTTAATATGTAAAGGCATGAGTACACCACTTCTTAGAACAAGACAATTTTGCCTTAATGCAAAATAATCATGATTGATTATTCAGTCACGAAATAAGTTGAATTTATAAATATCCAAAGCCTTCGGATGAGTTAAATTTAAATTTCCATTAAAAATATCTTCAAAATAAGAAATCTTTTGACATTTTATATAGGTAGATTGAAATGGAATCTATCTGTGTATTTATCCCATAGCTTGCAGAATTCATGACCAAAAGACAGAGATAGCAATATTAGAATTTATGTCTTTTTTCTTCTTTATATTTTCTGGGCAACTGTTGTAAATTGTTGTGACAAACCCTAATCATTAAAGGTTTACATAATTAAATGTGAGGATTAAACATTCACCCATTTCCAGACTTAGATATTAATCCAGGATGAGAACAAATTGAATTTGCCATCCATTAGCTTCCCACTCTCACAGATGTTCTGTGAAATCTTTGGAAACTTGGGGATTACCACTGACATATTGATTTTGTGGAACTCATTTGGCTAAATATGTCAGAATGAATATGTATATTTCAGTTTATTAGACAAAAGGAAAAATTCTTGTAGATTCACCCTGAAATTCCTTAGGGTGTGTGGACTTATGTTCATTTTTCTGAGAGCAGATGTTTTGAGGTAATGCCCTTTCACTTTGATTTTATATAAAATTCTTATTTTCAGTCATGGTTTTCTTTGAGATAATACATAAAAAAATTTAAAGAAAAAAACCACTTTAAATGTCTATAACCAAGGTCAGTCAAAGGCAATTATACTCTTGAAAAAGTCTGAAGAGACTAAGCTCGGAGAGGTAGACTTCCCTGAGAGCATATTACCAGTGTCTACACACTCTAATACACTGTGACACTGAAGAACTTTAAGGTCAGCCTGACTAATGAAAAAGTCAATTTTATTATGTAACTAGGAAACAGTTGAGAAAGAATAGTCAATTGCATTTGTTTTTGTAAGTTCAGAATGACTAGGTTTCCTCTTAGTCATGATAACAAAACCAAAGTGTGCCTTGGATTTTTATACTCTAAAGAGGGAGCATTCAAATAGTAGACAAAGCTAACAGATTTATCATGTAAGAGTTTTTTCTGAAATTATTACATCAAATTTCTGCTCCTTTAAAACATTTATTTGATTGGTTAGCAATGGCAACAGAAAATTTAAAACAAACACAAAATCTCTCCCTCTTTCTTCCCCCTCTCTCACACATTATTAGTGCATAGAGACTTTTCCCTAATCACAGATTGATCTGTCAGAACTAATGTGTTATGGAATTACAGGAAGTTATTAACTAATTAATAGATAATGTACTAACATGCCTTGCCTGTAAACCTGCTATTTCTTTTTCTTGCACTGTTAATTTATTTAAATGTATTTTTCATTGACTTCAAATAATAATTTGATGCAATGTTAATTTTAAAACATCAGTTGGATGAAATAAGAAGTCTGAAAGATAAAACAGGACATTGACTTTAAACCTTTATTTTGAAATTTCTGATATATAAGTTGAGATGGAAAAAAAAGAGTTTGCTCTTGGGTTTGTATAACCAAAGCATATAGAGACACACCACAAAAGTGTTCTCTAGAAGACCTCTATAAATATTACATGCTAGCATTTTAGCAGGATTTTTTATTATTAGTGAAGTTATGGGAAAGCTAGTTGGTTAAATAGACTCAATGTGCAAAATTCATTGAAACATTTATAATTTATTCTTAATTTCTAAAAGCATCTTTGCAATTACCATGTTTTAAATTATAGATAAATCCAGAAAGGAAATCCACGTTTTTGGTTTTTTTTTAACTGTTAATTCTGTTTTGAAATCTCATTGTTTGCTACAGAATATTAAGTATAAGAATAGAATTTGGAATTATTGAGTTGAAAGAGGATAAATGATTGCAAGTATGTGTTTCCCTATGACGATTTGTCCAAAATGCTTCACAAACACTTATCACTGCTTCAGTTTAGATTAATTGACAGGAGATCTTACTTATATCTTAAAATTCATATTAAATTTTATTTTCATTTTTTTTCTGAGTGGCGCCTTTTCTTGAACACTATCAACTTAGTTTCCATATTTACTTCCAACATGTTTTAATTATTATACTTATATTTATTTATTGTTCTTAATATATATAGATGGGCTTTTGTAGCTGTACGCTGCTCATTTGTTCCCAGCCACCCAGACCAAAAATAATTACACAAAAAACTATATTAAATAAAACACTTTGTGGCCAACCATTTAAGCATATTTCTAGCTAACTTAAATATCTTAAATTAACTCACTTCTATTAATGTGTATTGCCACATGATGGTTGCCTTCATGGTAAAGTTCCTTCTGGCATCTGGTGTGTGTCTCTTTTGGTACCTACATTACTTCTACCTTATTCTGCCTGCTCTCTCCTCCTCTATCTGCTTGGAATTTCTGTCTTGTGCTATTATTTGTTGCAATAGGCCCACAGCAGCTTTATTAATAACCAATAGGAAAATCCCACATCAGATTTTAATTTTATAATAGTTTCATATTTAAAAAAATATTTTGGAGAAAATAAGAATAGTTTGCATTGAAAGTAGGATGCAGACTCATAGTTCATTTGGTAAAGTGCTTGACTTATGAAAATAAGGATCCAAATTTAGCTAAAAACAAAACAAAACACACAGAAACATAGAAGCAGAAGCAGCAACAACAACAACAACAAAAAACCAGAGAGTACACATATAGGAGTCAAAATTATTGTAGTAATGCATACTTTGTGACTTTCTGTTAAGGTAAAAAGTTTGTATTAAATAATAATAACAATAGCAAAAGTAAAAAAAAAAAAAACTGATAAATTCTGACAGCCACTCTAAAGATTGACGGTAATCCTAGCTACCAAAATAATTTTAGTATGCTCACCTCTGGAACCTCTCAGATTATAAATCATAGATTGGAGACCATACATTCAGCAGTACTACGTATGTCTTTTTCTTTTCTATAGTTAACTTTAGATCCTATCATAAAGTGATTAGTACCCCCGTAGCATTTGTTTTACTATTGTTAGCATTGGTATAGCTTGTCATGTCTGGCATTACTGTATTTCACAAGGGCAATTTGAGCAAAACAGTTGATGTTTTGAAGGCTACACCCTCAGAAGCCTTCATGGCACCTTCCAGGAATATGAGAACTAACCAACAGCACAGAAAATGGTCAGAACTAACTAGTTTTATCCACATCCTACGACAATTTTCCTCAGCAGAAAAATTTCTTTGTGATCTGGCTCCTGGTTGATGTAAAAACTCACATTTGGTTAAAGTTCAGAGAATACATGACTATGGGGTGCGAAGTTACAAGTGGCACATCTGCTTCACATTCCTACCCATAATCTAGGACAATTGAGAGGGAAGGGGAGCTGTAGATAGTAGATGTCTTCTACAGTAGGGGGAGTCAGTTGTCTTCAAGGATATAGACCTTGGCAGGCTGACAACACCTACCAAGGTCTGAATTGGAATTGGTCATCCCAATTCAGATTAAATGACATACTAAATATAGAAACAGAAAAAGGTTGCAAGAAATTTGAGATGTGGTAGGGAGGTGAGGGTTGTTCTTCAAGGAATGCAGGAGAGGATTTGGGATCAATATGATCAAAGTAAATTGTATGAAATTCTCAGAGAATTAGCATACATATTTTAAAAATAATGTGCACAGCACATAAGGAATGATGCTTAAAGCTGTCCTCTGACATCTACATACATACTTGCACATGAATGCACTTGTGGCTCAGAAACACATACATGTATAGACAAAAGTACACCTTCACATAAGCATGAATTCAGGAAGTCAGTGGCTTTTGCTCAGACAGCGGTGCCAGATCTGTAAGGCATTAGAGTTGTCATATGAGAAAATATGACCATTAACACATACGTGCTTAAATTGTGTTGGAATTTTGTCTGCACTGTTTTGAAAATTTTATAAAATCCTCCCACTTGGAAGGAACATTCTTGGTGTATGGAATATTCTAGGGAGAGGCAAGCATTCCATGATGCAGGGAAGATTATCAAATACAGTGAGCAAAGAAATCAAAGGCTTCAGAAAGTTCCAGAAATGAAAGGAATATCCTAAGCTCTACCTCTCCAAACATCTATGAGAAACAAATGTATGACTCTCTGAGGCAAGGCGAGCTTCAGAGAGGAGTCCCAGAGCACCCAAGCCACCTGAAATAAGCCAAGATCTGAAGAACCAACCAGAAGAAAAAGTGATCAGCCATAGAAGACTATCTACTCACCTGAGTGGCCTAACAGAGACATTCATATAAGAAACCATGTGCTCAAAAACATGTATATGCATTTTTTATGTGTTTAAAACTTTTTTTTTGGTGTGTGTGTGTGTGTGTGTGTGTGTGTGTGTGTGTGTGAAAACATGCAGGCATGTGATGATGCCAGAGTACATCTGTGATAATAAGAGAAAAGCATAACTCATAGGAGTCAATTTGCTCTTTCCACCACTAAAGTTCTAGCAACTAAACTTGGGTCCCCAGGGCTGGTAGCAAGAGTGTTTGTTTGCTGAGCCATCACATTCACATACCCAATATATTTTATACGGTTACTTTCCTAAATTTGAAAAATTCATTTGCAATAATTCATATTTACTTCCTTTCATGATCAATATATTTGCTACCTCATTAGAAGAAAACATGTTGCAATTACTCTATAGAACTGAAAATGTCTTACTGTTCCATTTTCTGTTTATACTTTTTTCTTTAGAGTTTCATCTTCTGATTGCCAAGAGAATTGTGACTTTAAAAAATTCCACACAGCCTAAACCGGAACACTGTTTATGATTAAACAAAAGTGACATAGACATTTATCAAAAATATAGCTTCTGCATTTTCTGTGAAGTAATATGTAGAACAAATAATGGAAATCCTATAGTAAGATAAATTTACTTATAGGTGATCACAGGGTAAAACTGTCAAACATTTTTGTTTACCAAAAAAATAAATATGTTATTTCTGATGTAATATATAGAGCTGGTAGCTTTGCCGTTAGCATTAAAAAAGAAATACAAATCTATTCTACATAGTCTCTTTATCTTTTGAATTTTCATAAAATTGATCATCTCCAAGTTAATTTGATCATGAAAGTATTCCATAGGGCAAATTTTGTTTAACTCCACTTCACAGCACAGGTTGGTTTGTTCCTCTGTCCTCTGTGTCTCCTGAAACCAACAACAAGGTGCAAGTCCTACAGAAGGATAGAGGTTCAGCACCACTGTTAAGGTGCTATAATAACTGGGGCGTCCCCTGTGCTAAGCATCACACAGGAACCACAACAGAGATAGCAATTCATACTGTATGTGAGACAGCATTCACATTCTTTTAAGTCACAATGTTAGCTGGTTACTGTGGTTACTCTTGGGGGTTACTGCTTGGTTTCACAAGAACCCCGGAATCATATGAGCTAAAATCTCTGTACTCTACAATGTGACAAAACTAGACACTTGTTCTTTAAAATGTCCCGCCTATATTGAAATGAGACCCTTCCTTGAATATTTAAATTCATCACAACTGGTTTAGATATAAATATTTCAAACATATAAATAAAAGTAAAAGAAGGTAAACAAAATCATAAGACCAAGAGACAAAAAGGGAAAAGAGAAAAGTGAGTATACATATTTTAAAAATGATTCTCTAAGGAGGAGGAGGCAGAACAGGAAGAAGGGGGATAAAGGTTACTCTGTAATTTGCTACCTACATTCATGTGTTAAAATTACTTTCCTTTCAAATAAAAACAATCAGTTGAAAAATCAGCTGGTGATAAACAATGGCAAATCATGCTGTTCTAACACAAGTGTTGACTCTTAGTCAAATGTGCAAAATATTTCTGAAGCTTTCTGCTCTCTAACAGGCAAGGAAACATTCCCAGTCATAAACAATAGATAAAGGAACCTTCAGTACCATTTTGTTATCATCTATAATAACTGAGTAGCTGAGATTTATTTATTATTATTTTTTCCTCCTTTACTCTTTTTTTAAAGGCCAATTGTCAATGGATTTATTGATGCTGAGGGGCCTTGGTAATAAAATGTCTTTGGCTGGTGCTTTTTGACATTTATGTCATGCCAATTCTAACTAGTTTTATTAAATCTTTTATGGTCAGTGATTTCAGTTTATTAATTCCCTACTTTATGTAATTTCAATATTTACAAAAGACACCTATTCAGTAACATTTCTTAATCCATAGCTAAACTTTTCTTTTTCATTATGAAAAATGAGGTTTTTTTCTATTTAATTATCTTGGCTCAGGTGATAAGTCACAGGAAGTACCAGTCCTACAATGTTTTCTATTTCATGTAGGTTTGGTAGTCTAGAGTTACATTTTGTTACTCTGAAAATGCCCAGTATCCAGATCACAGAGGTTTCACTAATAGTCATGCTGCAATTTCTCATCATGCTGTTGGAAAATGGCCTCCCACAACAGGAAAATGCTGTACACACAGTTATCTTAAGAGGGAGCTGTCCCTCCTCCTCTCCCCTCCCTTCTCCTGCCTTTCTCTCTTTCTCTCTCCCTCTCTATGAACCTAACTGCCCCCTCATTGCCTTTCTCCTTTGTCATCTTTTCCCCTCCCTGCCTTTCTAACTATACTTACATAATTGCAGTTGCATGAGCTATGTTGAAAATAACCCCTACACAGCAGTCAAAACCTTCTACAAATAATCTAAGTTAATAACCACCCTTCATTATTGTCTGTTATTAATTCTTTATTATATCTATTTTATAAACAAATTAACATATTATGACAATCATATGAAACAAAAACTTTATGCCAGGTTTAGGGTTGTAATTTCAGGCATTAATTGTGGTCCTGGAACATTTCTCTGATAAATAATTCAAGATTTTTTTAAAAATAATTCAGAAACATGTAAGGCTTTGCTTTACATTGTGGCCACCCCCATTAATCATGACTACTACATGTTTTGAAAAGTAAATTTGGTATGTGCTTTTAAAAATTAGGGTGACTATTGGATTTATTTTTATATTCATTATACACATATTTATAAATTATTTCTTTGGTAATCCTAATTCTATTAAACTCAGTACCAATTTAAATAATAAAATCTAGACTTATGGATACCTTTTCAATTTCTCTTAACTAATTATTCCATGTGTGACTGAGGCTTAGCTGAATCATTTTTATTTTATTTTATAAGTCCTTTGAGAATTTTGTACAAAAAATTATGATCACATTCACCCCTCCTGATTCTCCTCTGAAATCTACTTTATTTTTTTTCCAACTTGCTTTGTATCTTTGTTTCTTTTTTTCACCAGTTAACGTCCAATTTGTGCTGACTAAATATATTCATTCATGAATGTGTCAGCTTACATTGGAGCATGATAAATTTATCAGAGTCAATACTTAAAGAAAACTGAATCTTCCTCTTCTGACAGGTTTCAGTATCCTATACCTATCTGCTTACAAGTGATATGAGCTTATGTCTAGCCCATCCCCATTCTAGAAATGGTCATGGTTGAGCTTGCTTTTGTATTATTAATGTTGTCATAACCACTATGAGTCCACATGTGCAGTTTCCTTGTCGTGTATGGAGGACATTGTTTCCTTATTTTCATTTACCACCTCAGATACTTCCAGGTTTCTGCCCCATATTTTCCAAGTATCCCTGAGCCTTGGAATAGGGAACACAGTATAAGTGTTCCATTTAGCACTAAGATTTCTACAGTCTCTTATTTACTGCACCATAGTCATTGCTGTAAGATTGTATTTCTCCATCAACTTACATAGCACCATGTAGAATTATAAAAACAAGTCAGGAGGGAGAAATTTTCAGGTGAATAACAACTTAGCGTAATATATCCAGGATCTGTTTCTCAAATATGCAGTATCTTCAGCAATATGGGCTTGCTGTCAAGTTTTGTGGGCCAACCAGAGGTGTTACTAATGCACTGTAATGTTTAGGATTCTTTATCCCTACCTAATTGTGATAATATTTTTAAACACTGTATATTTAAAAAACAGATGTATAAATATTTTTCTCAAATGTTATTTCTAGATAACCTGACTTTATTATAACCTAGAACTATTTATACCTTTGTCAAATGTCATTTGGAATTAAGTAAAAGGAATAGAGAAAAAATAGATTTACTTTAAAAACTTGTGCATGTATTGCGTGAATATCAGATGCTTTTTCTAGGAGGTAAATATACTTTTTCATGCAATTTTGTAATTTTTAATGTAATTATTATCAATCTTTTACTTGAAGTTATAAGCTCACTAATGAAAATAAACTAGAAAAATTATTTTAACAGTAGGTTTGCTTTTCCTTTTTATGTCTGATATTATTTGATCTTTATTTTATGCTTAAAAGAATGAACAAGAAGGGAGATTGCCTTTACCTTTTCTGTCATTCAATTACCAAGGAGGAACAATTTCCATGGATCTGGAGAGTGCTGAGCCATCAGTATTTGTCTTTTATGCAGGCTCAGTTATATAAGCCAGCATAAACTAAGCTTCCATAGAATTTAGCCTGTCGTTCAGAAGCTGCATATTTCTCTCTACAGAGTAGTGGATTAAGGACAAAGCTGCTCTGGCCTTCATCCTGGATTTGTCATTCTTGCTATTTGTGTGATCCAGGTCAGATCATAAGGCATGCCTGCTTGAACATTCACAGCTGCGGAAAGCAGCTGCTTCTCTGGAAGTTACACACACTCACAAACACTTTAAAATAAATTCCAACATTCATGCTTAGCATGAAAGCAATACTTTTTGTGCAAGTTACTTATCATTTCCAGTCTCGTTTTATACTTCATAAACTTTATTTTAAAAACTGCTTACAAAAATATTTCACACATAAAAATTAACCAAATCCCAAAACTATGCATGTTAAGGTTCTTAGTTTCAGTTTGAAAAGCAGTTCTGAATCTGTTTAGCTTCCAATTGAATTTTACTTACAGTATTGAATATATGGTTTGTCTTCTCCATCACGAAGCTGGAGAAATACGTGACATAATTATAGCTAGAAAAACTATTAATTTTATAGTTCTTTTCTTAACACATATTTGCTGCCTTTATTTAGCTTTTCCCCATCCCCTAATGCCTACCCTATTTTTTGTTTGTATATCATATTCTTCATTTTTGAATGTATTCTTTTCTCATAAAGAAATCTCAACCAATTTGCCCTCCTGCCAGTTGTTCCCCTACCCAAGATATACTCCTCCTCTGTTTCCCTTCAGAGATAAGCAGACTGCCCAGGAATATTATCCAAACACAGCACAGCAAGTCACAATATGACTTGACACAAAGCAAAATATCAAGGCTGGACAATGCAACCCAGCAAGAAGACAAGAGTCTAAAGAGCAAAGAGCAGTAAAATAAGTCAGAGACACTTCACTCACAAAGTTAGGATGTCCTCCCCTAAAAAAAAAAAAAAAAAACAAACCAGCAAACATAATATAGATGCAGAAGACCTAGAGAAGGTCTATACAGGCAACATAATTGTCACTTCCATCTATTTTTGATGAACTAAACTAAATAGCAAGAATGAGAAAAGAAATTCATTTCCTATTAAAGGTACCAAGGTGCTTCTTCTTCTTCTTCTTCTTCTTCTTCTTCTTCTTCTTCTTCTTCTTCTTCTTCTT
>JAQHUG010000196.1:1891886-1910014 GCA_028555095.1 Dicrostonyx torquatus
GGGACCTGTACTCCATTCCTGGGACCGTCCAACCGAGTGGCACACACTTACACCTCTGGATGGATCTCCTCAGTACAGGAGCAGGGACTCTTGCTGAGCCCAGGACCTAGCAGACAAAAGGGCAGGCTGGGGGAGGCAGGGTCTTGTGGAACAAAGAAGCTCCTGAAGCAGGAGCTGGAGAGGGCCTGAACTTGGTTCCGGGGACCGTCTGGCCAGGCGGGCAAACACTTAACCCTCTGGATGGATCTCCTCAGTATAGGAGCAGGGACTCTTGCTGAACCAAGGACCTCTCTGGATTAATCTCCTCAGTAAAAATGCAGGGACTCTTGCTGGGCCCAGGACCTCGCAGATAAAAGGGTGCCAACTTTGAGTCTTAACCAAATACCTGTACATATGAATTTTATTTCCTAAGAAATAATTAAAGAACATTTTGTGTGTATTTGAGATCTTAAAGGCATTAAAAATCAAAGTGGCTGTCAGTTATTTTTAAATTTTGACTGACAAGTTATGGTATGAAGAATTCCTTATGTTTGTGGTTAAATTATTTTTCTAGCTGCATTGAGGTGTATATTGTATTGTCAGAGTGTGTTATCAGATCATCCATATTACACCTGGGTCATTATACTATGTGCTATTTTCACAGCAAGGCAGACAATCCATGCAGGAAGCAGAAAATCTCTGCTTCTATGTCTTATATCTGTTAAACATTTGCCTGTTAGTCAGTCAGCCTGGAATAATGACCCTTTCAACTTAATCTAAACCATATGATTGTATATATAAATAGCTATATGCACACCAACCATTTACAGTGTAAGCCAAACTACTGCAAGAGTGACATTCCATTCTCAGTCATCATGTGTCAGTCCACCCTCAGCTAGAGGAATTTCACAGAGTTTGAAGGCCACAATAAGTGAAGCACAATGATGTCAAAGTCAGATTGCCACTAAAAGCTTCATCACACAGGCAGTACAAGATGTTAACTGAAATGCTTTCAATTCAGAGAAAAATCTATAAACCATGTTTTGTGATCATTATATTTTTATTGTTTTATATCTCATGTATAAATTTAAGTATTTACTTAGAGATGTGAAGGTTACTATAACTATAATGACTTAAGCTGTCTAAAAGCAACTAAAGTTATTTAGAACTTTGATGGTATTTATTAAATGTAGCAAAGGGTGTTTTCTATTTCCTTAAAAACTCATATCACATATATCTAAATTTATATTAAATATATAATTCTTATGAAGTGCAATTTGAGATTTCAGCAGGTAGATTATTTTATTAAACCACTTGAATCATTAATGAAATATCGTCATGCCTTGACGGTCAACATTTTCTAAGATTCAAAAAATACCCTGAGGATAATAATCATGTAAAATGTCCTGTTTTTTCACACAAGTATTTAAAAAGGAATAAAAAAAGTAAGTAAATTTGAAATTTGTCACTGTTCGTGCTGATATCTCCATCTGCATTGCAACTGATAATTAGTGTTTTCTGTCACCTAATTATCTATAGAATCAATGTCCCAGTTCTAATGACAAGAGGAAATTCTGAGTAAATATTCTGATTTCAACATTTCACATTTGCTATAAATTGACAAGATAGTATTACATATATTAATTTTCCTCAGTACTCCAGAATGCTACTATTTTTAAATCTTTCTTAAAGTGCCTGCCTAAGAGAAATAGCACTATTACAATTGTAATTCTTCAGTGTCCTGAAGGAATTATGTTTCATAGGAGTTCTATAAATGTTTGGGAAAGTTTTATCAAAAAATTGAATTAAAAGGGCTTTTGTGAAGGTTTTTCTTGATTACCATCCTCACAGAGTCTAGAATTTCCACCCAGACAAAACTCTAAGCATATCGTTGAGAGATGTTCTAGATTGCTTTAGCTGAGATTGGAAGAACTGCCTAAATTGGATGGTGATACTTTATGGTCTGTGAACACTAAACTAAAATCAAAGAAGAAATCAAACTGAGAATTCATTCCTCTCAACTTTCTGGTTATTAATACAATATGCCAGCTTTCTCAAGCTTCTGTGCCATGACTTACCTCCTTGTAGACTCTACAACTGGTCAGAAGAAGCCATTCTCTTCTTTAGTTTCTATATCAGGCATGTTGTCACTACATAAGAAAATAAACAATAAAATCGTTAAGTTATTTAATACTGAACATATAGAGAAGTGGATCTGAACACTCATCTGTAAAGTAAGTAATATATTATGTTTTATTTAGTTGAAGCATCATATGTGAAGTATGTTAGATTGTTATGTTAAATATTGTACACCTTTGTGAGGTGGATAAAGAATTAGTGAGCCCATTCCTGGGATAGACTAATTTTTCCTCTCTCAGCAGCTATTAGTTTTCTGTCCTTATTATCGCATTTTTGCTATTTGGGAATTTCACAGAAAATTGTCTTTACTGCCCTTTAAACTCTATTAAAAAGTTTTAAAAAATGTAAAAAAGAAGTCAAACATGAGTGGTGATTGGATGTCAGAGTTAGTTCTTACAAAAACACCAACATGGAAATTACAGTAAGAAAATGAATGAAAAATGCCAACGAGAGAAAGCATTTACAGAAGATATGCTTCTGTTGTACAGGACCATCACTGATGCAAATACTCCCTGTCGGGATCAAACTCATTCAGGCATTAGGGGAACTTTAGCTTTACTGATTAGAACACAAAATGTGAAGATCCCATTAGCTCTGCAGGAACGGTGTAAGTCTACAGGCTTGGAAAGCCTTTTTTTGTGTAATATTGTGCTTTGATCTCCTTTCATTCATTCACTCATCAGTCAGTATTACCTTTTAAACACAACAGTGTTGCATAAAAATTTTCCACAATTTCCATTAGACACTTTCTGAAACAAAATCCCAAGATTATATATATGTATATCCAGAACATATTCCCATGAATATTTCATATAAAGGTAATCTTGTGAATTGCATTAAGTTTCTAGCTGAATTGTCATTCTACATGAGCAATCATATAAGCAGAGGAAAACTGGGAAACTTATCAGAAGTTCCTTAA
Source organism: Dicrostonyx torquatus (assembly GCA_028555095.1). Lineage (NCBI taxonomy): Eukaryota > Metazoa > Chordata > Mammalia > Rodentia > Cricetidae > Dicrostonyx > Dicrostonyx torquatus. The sequence continues at coordinate 1,894,924 of JAQHUG010000196.1, forward strand.
GTCTCTAATACAGGTTAGTCATACTGTTTGAGCCACTTGATTACCTATAGTGAGAGATGATGTGGCAGGATCAGTAATAAAATTTCTGAAATTCAACAGTACTTCATGAATTTTACTGCCTTTATCTTGATAAAGAGTAAAAATAACTAGTAATATCCAGAGATCTAGATAGACATACAAAAGTTTGTCATTCCAGCTATATGTCAAATCTCCTCAGGTATCCAGAGCTATATTCCAGAATCATTGAACGCATTCCATTAGTAAGGAATTTTATTGGTTGAGTTGCTCAAGGATAGTAAATTCAACATTTCAGCCCTTTGAGTGCCCATGCTTCATCTGAGAAGAAACTTATTTCCCTTATCAAATAATGAAGCATAGGCCTGGGAACACCTTTCATAAGTCAAATTTTGTCATTTTTAGTGTCTCACTATATTGAGATCTGGATAACCTATACATACATTTTTATGTAGTTGTGAAAGATTTTGTGTAGGAACAGGTTTCAGAAATTAACTTTTAGTGAGTAATAAGAAATATGAGTTAGCAATACTGCTTAGAGACATATTTGATTAATAATAAGGACATACTTACACCTGTAAGAATGGCCAAGATTGAAAACACTGATGACAACTTATGCTTTAGAGGTTGTGGGGAAAAGGGAATATTTCTGCATTGCTGATGGGAATGCAAGCTGGTTCAACTCCTTTGGACATCAGTGTGGTATTTTCCCAGAAAATTAGGAAAAAACCATTCTCAAGACCCAGTAATGCCACTTTTGGGTATATATCGAAATTGTGTCACAAGGACATGTGCTCAACTATTCATAGCAGCTTTTTTTTGTCCTAGAGAGAACCTAGAAACAACCTAAATGCCCCTCGACCAAAGAATGAATAAGGAAAATGTGGTGCATTTACACAATGGAGTACTACACAACAGAAAAAAATAACTTCTTGAATTGTGCAGAAAAATAGATGGAGCTAGAAAATATTATTTTGAATGAGGTAACCCAGATACAGAAAACATTTAGCATATGTACTCACTCATAGGTGGTTTTTAAACATAAATCAAAGAAAACCAGCCTACAAACCACAATCTCAGAGAACTTAGACAATAATGAGGACACTAAGAGAAATTAACATAGATAATCTACATGGGAAGTTGAAAAAACAAGATCTCCTGAGTAAATTGGGAGCATGAGGAGGGTTGAAAGAGGGAGGAGATAGGCAGGGAGGGGAGCAGAGAAAAATGTACAACTTAATAAAAATCAATAAAAATAATAATAAGGACGTTCATACATACACCTGTAAGATTCGAACATCTTTTACATTATCAGATAAATTCTTGAATCAACTATAAATATTTAGTATCCATTACCTTCTTGCTTTATGTATATTTTTCTACTCCTACATTCAAGCATATACTTGTACCACTAGAACTGTCAAAATGTTATGCTAATCAAAATCAGTAATGTCCACAGGACTCAAAAAGAAACATTCATATTGAAGTCTAGGAGATTACATTTCTTTCACTGTAAAATTAATCACACTAGATAAGATGAATAGTAATATCATCCTTACTTTGAATAAAAATCAATTATCTATCAATCTTCACTAGTTGTTAGAATGCCAACATTTAAACTGGTACTCACATTCTCTCAAAAACAGTGGTAAAATAAAGAAAAAGAAAAAACACAGTAAACACATGGGATTTTTATCCAAGAAATTAATGCAATTGTTTAAAGTTGCAATGTAATTAATTTGTATGTGTTGCTTTCTGTATCTTCTTTAATAAACTTATAATGAAAACAAACATATCATTGAAAGTGATTATCAAATTATACTTTTTCTATGATTGTGAAAATTTTGGGAAGTCCACTTAGCCTGGAAGGTTAAAAAATAGTCATCATTGGAAATCCTAATTTCCACCAAGAGATTGTGACCAAATCTTGGTGATCTTGAGAGAGAAATGGATGACTACTGAAGAGACATTTTTCACTAAGTTGGGTGATCAAGAAATTTTGTTTTAGAAGATTGTTTGAACTGTACTCAATAAAGAATGTCACTGAGCCATGAGGAATACATAAAGTTTATTGGAAAACTGAAGAATAAAAAATAAACTGCAAACCACTGGTGAATTGAAATTAAAAAAAATCAAAAGATGGAAAAATTACAGAAATGTACTTTTCTAAACTTTATTATTTTATCTCTACATGGAAGCTTAGTTTAACAGAAGATTTAATGTGAAAACTCTCAAGGATGTGATTTAGTTAATATTTCTAATTAGATTGATTAAAAATATACTTCATATAAATAGCATAATAAAATTATTTTGAATTTCTCTTTTTGCCATATACTTTCAAGCATCTTCTTCACAATAGTTGTGATGTAAAGTTATAAAACTTGAAAAATTGTGCAACAATGCTAGAAGAAATCTACAAAGTCACAACTAATGATGAAAATTTATTGCAATCATTGTAATATAGTTTCATTGTAGAATCCACTCATGATACCAATACATTAATTTATATATAATGTTTTTCATCACTTTCCTTTTCCTTTCCTATGCATATAATTCAAAGTCCAAAAGTTTTAGGCTGTTGCAAAAGGACGAAGTAAAGGTTACAAATAATGAGAAAGACACCGTTCTCAGGTAATTGAAAGTGGAATCCCTAACACTGTTAGAGAAGGAGATGATATCATTATCACTGCATTCCTTAAAAAACATGAAATACATGTGTCAGTGTCTGGCACTGCTACTTCTATTAAAGCATAGGTCACTGGTATCTAGAGGAGCTTAATTAAATATGGGGGTTTAATGAAGGATTTCAAGAAACTGAAGTTTATCCAGTTTCTGTATGTAAAACATCATTTGACCCATGCTCACTGATACTAATTCTACCAAGTCAACAAAAATGATGAGAGTGGGAAGGAATGCATTATGAATCACCTTTTGAAAATTTCTTTTTTTTTTTGAATTTTTGCTTTCCTATACCAACTATCTTGCTGGGGTACTTTCAAGGTCAGCATAATTGTGGATGTCACAGAGCCTTCAAAAGGACTACCATAAACCCAGTGAAACTGTGAGCATGAGGCATAGCTCCTCAGTGTCAGTGCCTAGTTCTTGAAAACAAATTTTCACTGCAACTACAAATTCATCAGGTTGCTAACTTAAGTATGCTCATGGGTGCATTGTCTAAGAACTGGAACACCTATCATATTTCTATGTTTTATTTTCAACCAGCCAAGGTCTTCAATAAAAGGAGACTTCCAAAATTCTATAATTCTAACCAAAAAAGTACCTTGTGTATTAGAAATGCACATTTGCCCACATAAGTACCAATAAATATTAATATCAACATTAATATCAATGTCTTCACTTGTGGTTTTGAGATGTGTGTGGAGCCCTCAGCTGAAGTGCAGTAGTTTACTCTGTTCTGAAGAACTTTAGTACTCTTAACCATGCACTTCAGTATGTATTTTTAATCTTTATCCAACTTCAAGGCTAACCCAAATAATACTAAGATTAAATATATTCTCTTTGATTGGTCTGAAGAGGTATAATACTTCTTTTAATGCTCAAGGCCTATATCACCCTAAAAGAAGAAAAATCTGGAGGGAGGGTGTGTTGATGTGCAAATGCATGTGGTAAGTTCAGAAATCAATTCTCGGTGTTTTTCTCAGTCATATTACAATTTTTATCTTTTTCTTTTGTAAAGGAGTCTCCCAGAAACCAAAGCGTACCAATTCTGGTAGTCAGGAAGCCACAAGGATCATCCTGTCTCCCCTTCCCCTCACCATTGCTGACATTACAAGTATATAGCATCAAACTTGTCTATTCCCTTTACCTCATGTTTTATTAGTTCCTTAAAAATTGTATATAATGTATTTTCATCATATTAATCCTCTCCCTCAACTCTGCCAAGATCTACCTCTCTTCATTACTTATTTAACACTCAATAATAAAAATAAAATCCACTGAGTACAATTTATGCTGCCCATATACTCTTGAATATGTGGTCACCGACTGGAGTGTGGTTGACCTGTAACGGGCCACACAAACAAAACTGAATTACTACCTCTTAGAAGCTACCAATTGATAATAGCTCTTTGATTAGGGGTAAGACTGCATCTCGATCTCTCCTCTCTATGCTGGGATTTGGTCTGGCTTCAGCTTCCACAAGTCTTTTGCATGTTGTCACAAGCATTGTTCATATGTTCACCAACTATGTTAGAAAACATTGTCATCCACCATCTCTGGCTCTTATAATCTTTCTGCCTCATCTTTCTGCAATGAACTCTGAGCCTTGCAAGGACAGTATGTGAGACAGATGTGTCTTTGAGGGATGAGCATTCTGCAGTCTTATATTTTCTATCCCTTGGAAAGTTGTGGTTCTCTGTGTTAATCATGACCTACAGGAAAATTCAGTTTTTCTTATAATGTAGAAGTGCTACACTAATCTAAGAGTACAATAAGTCATTAGGAGAAAGTTTAATGCTATGCATATTTAGTATAGGAATAGGTTGTCCCCTAGGGCTTTTCTAGACAAGATTCTTGGCCTCAATAAGATTCTGCTCTCACCATTCCTTAGCCGCATCAGTTCTTTGTGTAGGGTTCAGGTCCCTTGAGCTTTCCCCAGCCTACATTAGCATGGCTATTGTTGTGGTCCTTGTTCAGCTCATGTTTAAACAATCATGTTGCTGAAATTTTATTGGCGCAGTTTCTGACATTCTAAGAACATATCAATAGTGTATCCAATATGAACTGACCAGCTCTGAAGAAAACATATCAATAAAAGTACATTACACAGACAGAATAGGCTATATTTATGTATTTAGAAGGAGAACTTGGACAAGGGGAAGGGAAAGGGGCAATTGTGTAATTATATTATAATCTCATAAATTAATATTTTAAAGGACAGAACTCTAACCAGAAGAGCATGTATAGGAAGGGTCTACAACATGAGAATCCATGGCACATGGCTTAACATTTAAAGTTAATACATTTGATTGCAAGGTACAGCAAATTTTTAAGACATCAATTCATTTAGTTTTCTTAATAAACTCAGCAGGCAGATATGTTGTACCAGATTTTATTTGGTGTCCTTCAATAAAATACTATTTGGGAAATTTTTTGAAGAGTTCATATCTGTTCAATGGTATTAATGTATTGTGAATTGCTCTTCTTGTATTATAAAATAAAACTAAATACATAATTGCATACCAAATTATGTTGAAAATCATGGTAAAACATGGGATAGTAATGCAAGCTATTTATGCAGTTGATGATGTGTAGGGATTTTTTTTGCTACTAATCTAATCTAATCTTATCTTTATCTCCAGTGAAGTATTAATATTATCAGCATTTTCTAGATCTAGTACAATTCTAAAGAACACATTAATAACTTTTATATTTAGTACATGAAACATCACATTCAAATTCCAACTTCTAAGCTCTTAATATTGAATAATACTGTTTTTGTTGCTGTTGTTTCAATGATTCAAGATAGGATTTCTCTGTGTAGCTTTGGTGCCTGTCATGGAACTAGCTCTTGGAGACCATTCCGGCCTTGAACTCATAGAGATCCACCTGCCTCCACCTACCAAGTGCTGGAATTAAGGCATCTACCACCACTGCCTGGCACTGAATAATACTGTTTTAATTTTATTGTATTGCATATGCAAGAATTTAAAAAGGAATAATTGAGACCAATAAAAATGAAGCAGATATTGTTAGTCTGTTTATGTTTGTATGTGTGTGTGTGTTCATGTGTATGCAAGTATATACACATGCATATGGAGATTAAAATATAATCTTGGGCATCAACCCACACACTCCATCAATATTTTATTAGAAAATATTTTTTTATTGGTTCTGGAACTCATGAAGGATGCTAGATTGTCTGGTCATCATTAAGTCTTTTAATGAATTTTACCTGTAGGAGTCTTCCCAGCCCTGGGACCCTAAGAAGATATCACTATGTCCAGTTTCTCTATGTGGATTTGGGAAAGAAATTTAAGCATTTGTGTTTTCAAAAAAAAACCACTTTGTTAACTGAGCTGTTTCTCTGTCCCAGAAAAACCTCTAATATCTAGAGAAGTGGGTTTCGTTAGGTGAGGCTGAAAAGTTTAATGTTCAGAGACCCACATCGGAGCACTGGACGGAGCACTGGACTGAGCTCCCAAGGTCCAGTTGAAGAGCAGAAGGAGGGAGAGGATGAGCAAAGAAGTCTGGACCATGAGGGGTTGTTCCACCCACTGAGACAGTGTGCCTGAGCTAATGGGAGCTCACCTAATCCGCTGGACTGGGATTGAACGAGTATGGGATCAAACTGGATCCTCTGAATGTGGCTGACAATTGAGGCAGACTGACAAGCCAATGATAATGGCACTGGGATTTGTCTCTACAGCATGAACTGGCTTTTTGGGATCCTATTCTATTTGAATGATACTTTCTTAGGCCTGTATAGAGGGGTGGGGAGGGCCTTTGACTTCCCATAGGGCAGGGTACCCTGCCCTCTCTTAGGACTGGAGGGAGAGGGGGGAGGGTGAGTGGGGGAGCTGGAAGAAAGTGGGAGGAGGGGAGAAAGTGTAAATTTTGATTGGTATTATTTATAAAGTTAAAAAAGAACTGTAATTATTGTTAGTTATAAAATTAGATTATTGACGTTCATCTTTCTCCCCATGAAAACTACTGACCCATGTTCCCACCATTCAAAATGCTGACTGCAGAACACATTAAGAAAATAGTTTTTCTGGGGGTTGTGTTGTTATGAAGAATCTTTCTAGTTAAGTTATCCTTCCTATTATATTGTACTCCATAGTCCGTGAATTTCTGTTGAGTCTTGTAGTCAGAATCAGACAGCTACCCTACATTACAAAGCCTCAAAACTTAATCACATCCTTGGTTGATTCAAAGGCCTATTCATATTTCTTGTTTCACATTCTTCCTACATACATAATTTATGGATCAAAGTAGTAATTGTACAGGGAATGTCAAATATTTACATCTTTTTCATGGAATAATTAGAATTTTGCTTTCTCATGTAATTGTGATAGTTTTGTTCTAATTTTTAACATAGACCACAATATGAAATAAACAAGGAGCAATATTGAAGGATGGAGGTATTCATCACTGACAGAATTTTCAATGGTTCACTGTTATACATTTAATATATGTGCATAAATATACATATATTTCATAGCTTAAGAATATGTGGTTGTTGGTATTGAACATACCATATTATAAATCTGTGTATCCTGGAGATGAGAAGAGTTATTTTGTTAGATATTTAAGAAATATTTTAAAAATAGCAAGAGTCAGTTACTCTGCAATCTAAGCTTTTACGTGTCATTAAATCCTTTTTCCTGTTGAAAGGACTGAAATGTCTATTATTTGAAATGCTGTGTATAACAGAAAGTATTTCAGTTGTGCTTCAACTATTTCTAATAGAAAATCTTTAGTCTATTTTCAAGGCTTTAATCTAAGCTTTTTATCCCAGAATTTCACCTGCTGTTGATTCAAGACATTTCCTTCTTACACTCAACAACTTGTTAGGCTCAATAAGTAATAGTTGAGCAATTGAAACTCCAGATGATGTGATTTTTGCTGACAGTATGGGTTTAGGCTTGAGGGCATTGATCTATTAGACCACATGTTATGATCAAAGTGTTAGTTGCTGGCAATTATGACAGGAGTATCTCTTCTTAGACTTGCAACCTTGTACAATATAGGCATAGGTCATAGATAATTAAAAAGAGTCAGTCAAAAAAAATTGTTGCTTCTTAAGGTCCATTGCAGTAGATGTATGAACTCAACAATTATTTGACCCTCCAACAAAAGTACAACAGTAGGCTGTATTATTGTAGGAAAATATGTGCTTACTAATAAATAGTACATATATTAGGTCAAAGTTGAGTTTTGGATGATAATCTTAACTAAAGTAACACAGTGAAATATGACTTGTGAAGTATGCACAAACTGTCATCCCAAAGTCAGATCATTATTGAAAGTTCATCTACATCAAGTAGTAAATTACTAAGTTCATACATTGAAAAGAATTAATAAGAAGCCACAGAGATGATTATACATTTTTCAATATCATTCATTAGTAAAATCACTTTAATTTAGATTACTTGGTCATACAACATAAGGTAATATATGGATTATTGCTATTGAAAAAACATGTACTATTAAAATCTTTATTATTTATGTTTATAGAGAAGATAAAATGTGTTATTATATTATCTTTGATCATTTTGCTATTACTTATAGCGTTGTTATTTCCATTTAATTACAGTATTGGCTCTAAAGATAACATTTTCTTAGAGGAACTAACATGATGATTAAATTAAACAAAACGAAACAAAAATAACTTTTCTTTGGATTAAATTGTTATACTTTCTAATACCGATTGTTATATTTGATGGCTTTTATGAACTCTGACATATATTAAGCCCTGTATTAAAAAGAACCCATGATTTTTTATTTGTAGACACTCTCTGTCATGATAGAATATACCGTTTTACCAGCAATCACATTAAAGCAACTCAATAAAAGCTGATGACTTTATGTAGAGCAGAAAAAATTAATGATGTCAATATTTAATTCTACAACCATTTATTTAAATTAACTTATTATACTTTTAACTATAATCGTGTACAGTAAATATTAGCATCACCTAGGTATTTAAAAATTAAAACTTCAAAGAAGCTGGGTGGTCATGGTGTACACTTTAAATCCCAGTTCTTGGGAGGCAGAAGTAAGTGGTTCTTTATGAGTTTGAGGCCAGCCTAGTCTAAAAGCTATTCCAGGATAGGTTTCAAAGCTACAAAGACACTTTGTCTTGAACCCCACCCCCCTATTCAAAGAATATGTATGTGTCTGGTGTGCACACACGTGTGTATGTGTGGGGTGTATACTTTGTCCTGCTACAGTTATGTCTAGTACTTAATGTAAAGAAAGTTGACATATGGTGTGCTCTTATTAGTACCAAGGTTTTAGTTACATATAAAGGTAATAACCCATGGCTCAAATACTCCCAAGATTTGGGAGTATATAATATGTTAAAATGTAAGAGAGGTTGATTTTTTTTTGTTATTTCATTTCCAAGTCTCATTTGCCTAGATGCTATAAAAGAATATTAAATAATAGACGTTTCAGTCTTTGGGTAGTGTGTATAATTCAGATTCAATCTGTTACTCTTTTTAAAGACTCCATAATTTAGAAACATAAAAGTGTTTCAAAACACTTAATGATCTCTGGCTTTGCTACATATATACTAAATTCACTATAGATATCCATATAGCATGAGAAAAAAAAACATTTTTAATTATTGCTTGTTGTTCTTGAAGCATATTTAATAGCATAGTGTTTTATTCAGGAGACAAAACTATGGCATATTATTACTTCCACTATTTGAAGTTGTTACAATGAATGAAAGAAAGATAAGGAAATATTGTTGGCAAGGGATACAAGGCTAACAGGTTTAAGTAACATGATCTAGGAAAAGAGAACTGTAAAAGTGTTCTCTGAGATGTGTGGAGGAATCAACTCAGGTAAATATCTGCTTTAAGGACATACCAAATAAAATAGTAAGAATTATATTTACTCAGGATTTTGACTGACATGTTGGGAGCACCATGCAAGTTAGTGCTTGTATTCAGGAGAGACAGAGTAATTGAGAATTGACTTCAGAATTAGTAAACAGAAGACTGTGTCAAGTTGCAAAACAGAAAAATATTGTTGCATTCAGAGTAGAAATAACAACTTCTTATTGGAAGTTTGATGTCATCACTCTGGCTCCTGATAAGGATATCTTTGAAAGTAAAAGCTGTCATAAAGAAAACTTAGCTATCTTCTAGTGGAATTACATTTGTAGTTTAATAACGTTTGCCTGAAGATCAGAAAAGTAAAGCAGTCACACTGGCCATCCTTACAGACCAGGCAGCAAAGACATGCACCTTTAATCCCATTAGCCACACTAGCTTGCCATAGAAACCAGGCAGTAGTAGTACAGGCACTTACTGCCAGAACTAGAGAGGAGTATAAAATGGAGGAGACAGCTCTCAGTCTCAGTCTCATTATGAGGTTTCCTGGAGGCAGGATGACCATTTTGAGACTGATGTCAGAAAAAGAGCCCGGGGTTGTCTGCTGTGGTTTTCTGGGATTCAGGAAGAACCCAAAATCAGTCTTGGAGTTTTTATTAAACATGGTACACTATCTCTAAGGTCACTTCATGGAAAAGCACCAGTTCATGTGGTGGTAAATCTATAAGAAGATGGGTTGTATCTCTTCAATAAAGCAGATAAACAGAAAATGCATGGAGTATAAACTATGTGTTCATAAGTATTATCAGTTTAATTGTAGATGCTTTAGAATTTTGAATTTCAAATGTTGTTTTAGAAGGTAATGATTGTGACATACTACATAGTATATAAAACAAGAAATGCAATGGAGTACTACACAGCAGAAAAAAATTATGACATCTTGAAATTTGTGGGCAAATGGATGGATCTAGAAAAGATCATATTGAGTGAGGTAATCCAGATGCAGAAAGACAAATGTAATATGTATTCACTCATATGTGGCTTTTAGACAGAAAACAATGAAAAACCAGCTTACTATTCACAATTCTAGAGACCTAGACAACAAAGAGGACCCCAAGTGAGACATATGGGAATCTAATCTACATAGGAAGAAGAAAAAGATAAGATCTCCTGGGTAAATTGGGAGCATGGGGATCATGGGAGAGGGTAAAAGTGGGGGGAATAGAAAGGGAGGGGAGCAGAGAAAGATATATAGTTCAATTAAAATCAATTTTTAAAAATGAAGTATATTATTCTCCTACAGAATGGCATACTTCACCATACATAGATAAATATATATATGTATATATACCTATATACATATATATATATATATATATATATATATATATATATATACTCATTGCCTTGAGAAGTACTATCAGGACTAATGACACTATACTAGAAATCAAGGAGTAAATAACTCAGACTGATTGAAAAAATGAAATTATAGTGATTTTGTTTGGTAAATGATAAAATCATTTTTATCAAGAAACAAATATTGATAGATAAAATATATGATAAGGGTCAAATACTCAAAGGAGATCGTAGAAAGGAGACCAGCTTTAGAGAGAGGAGGAATGGGTTTTGCCTGGGAATGAACCATGCCTTTAGGCTTGATAGCTCACATAGTCACCTCTGCTTTCTTTCGACACCATCACTTAAGTGCAACAAATCAAATTTTTCTGTTAGTCCTGTTTGACAAGAGCCATATGTAACTGCCGGGAGGCCTGGCTGCATCTGCTGCTTGCCCTCCTGAAGCACATCGTTGTGATGTGTCGTTTAAATATGTGCTTCAGTGAATCTTTAAAACTCTTCTTCTGAATAACCTGATTAAAGCCGTGTGTCTAGTATGTTCAGTTGACTGCTGATGCTGAAGAGCACTACTGCTTAGACACAGATCACAAATATCCACTCCCGTACAAATACCTATTTCTGAAAGACATACTTGGAAAAATAAACATTCGAAACAGCCTTCACTTTGTCAGCATCCAAGCATTTTATCAACAGTATCCAACCACCTCTGTCTACTTGTTTTGCCTTTAACATATCTTAACTGCCAATCAAAATGAAAGACTTTTAAAAGCTTCTACTCACGTAATTACACTCTGGATATTTCTTTACTATGTCCCTACTCAGCCTGCATGCACTCTCTAAATTAATATATAGTCTAGATGTCTTTTAATGTATTTGTAGACTGTTCTCACTATATACTATCAATTTAATTTTAAGAATTCTTTAAAGAAATAAATTCATTTTTTGCTTTGGATATGTTTTGGGAAATGTCATAGCACTACATTCCCATTGTTATAATAAAATACCCAAGAGAAACAGCTTGTATGGAAAAAAGAATTTTTTAAATCGTGTTGGCGATTTCATTCTTGAGTCATCTGGCTCTGTAGTTTATGGGGCTTTGTGAGGCAGGGCATTATAATATAATTATGTCTGTAGTGCAATAATAATAAGAACTATTAATTTCATGGCAATCTGGAGTGAAGAGAAAACAAAAAATGGTGAAGGATTCCAATATCTCCTTCAATGTCACACTGTCTACAATATCCCTCTGCTAGTCCAGAGTTCCTAAGGGTTCCATCTCAACAGCCAGGTATGGTGACCAAGTTTTTATGCATTAGCTCCACAATTAGCATAACCCCTTGTGTTATTTAGCTATTTTGTTCCGGAATCTTACCTTACAGAAAGACTGGTTCAGATACTTTCTTTATCTTGCACTGTTCCCTTTCCTTCTGGCAGTCCTCCCTATTGAAATTATTCCAGCAATGACTAGCCTGTAAAGCTTTTGAATGTTTACCTATTATTTTCTATCTTCTGCCAAATAATTCTCCTTTTATACTTCTGAGCAATTTGGCATTTAACATATCAAATATCAATGAACCAACCTCCATAAATGTACTTCTTACCAGGTTAGCTATGTGAGAATTGAAGAAATATAGGTAGAGAATATGAAGACTCATAAAAATACTAAGGCAGAAAACATAGAAAATATCGGAAGTTCATTCCAGTGACTGAAATTATAAAATCTGCCAGCATTATTTTTTCACAGCTTTTATGCCCAATGTAAATGGGGGAGAAGGTAACAAGAGAATTTATTAACATGACACAAAAAAGGATGATTCACACAGTAAATGGTTTTATCACTCTGAGACATCAAATTAGTAGCATTATGTAGTCTAGGTGGCAAAGGTGCTATAGGTCACATATGCTGAAGACCGCCCTTCCATAGGTGACCTCAGGGTTTCAGAAGAATGAGGAGTAGAAATACATTTTCATATCCAGATCACCTATCAGGGAGCAGTGAGATATATTAATTTCAAAAGAACCAGGCAATCACCTCCTGAGTTAGGACATGCAACTATGACTGTCAATCTCCAAACTCTCCTCTGATTATTAGACAAGGTGGAAATGGGCCTGCATTTTTTTATCCTCAACAATAAAATATTCATATTTCTTTAACATATTAAATTATATTTTTCAGGTGAACGGTGTGCTGGTTGATTGTGAAATAACCTATCACTGAATAGTATATTTCAACGCTGGTGGTGAAGTAGAATTATTTAGATCATAAGTGTTTTCCACTCAGAAAAATTTGTTTGTTGGTTTGGTTTGAGAAAATGTTTCTCTGTGTAACAATCCTAGTTACCTCGAAGTAGCTCTGGAGATAAAGCTGGCCTCAAATTTACAAAATTCTGCTTGACTCTGCCTTCCAGTGCTGAGATTAAGGCTGTGCACCATCAAAACTCTGCTGAATTATTTTATTCTATAAACCTTAAAAATTTTAACTATTGAGACAACTTGGAATGAACTTCTTGGCATTCAAAGTCTTTATTTTAGAGGGGACATTTAAAAGTCTTCTTTACAAGAAACAGAATATTTAGAGAAATTATACATTAAATAATAACACAAAATTACTAAAGAAAGTGAAATAAGCAAAAGTTACACTTACGATGATGTAAATAATTGTATACCAATGTAAACCTAGTACTGAAGGAAAAACTTGCATTCAGGATAGTTTAGTAAAACAGATAATCTTTGAACAAGGGCAATTTGACCTTCATGAACAGCTTCTTCTGGAGACCAAAGAAGAATGTGCTGCAGCAACTCCCACAGTAGTAGTCAGGGAAATGCACCTCCCAGGACATGGCAGTAGCTTAGAGTGAATCAGACATAATTTTTTTTTTGAGTAAATGTAATCAATACATTTACTAGAGTGAAATGGAAGAGAAAAAGATAAAGTGTTAGTTTGCTAAGAACGATGGCATGATCAGTTATGACATTGACTAAAATCTGCAAATATGGCTGTGAGATTAGAGGATATATAGCTAGTAATATTCTGACTTAAAAATTTGACTTCTGTGTGTATTGTCTAATCAAACTCGTAATTTTCTTAGCATTAGCAAAATTATTATTTATTGGAGATTCTTATTTTTTATTCCTTGAATTATTTATATTATTTATACTTTATTTTGCTTTTATCTTCTTGGTATGTTATTTATGTGTTTATCATATAAAAACTGTAAGTTTTTTTATCATGAACAGGATTAATATCAACCCTTCAAAGTAATTTTAAAAGATAGTTGTGTATTTGATAACTATGTGTCTCTGAAGAGTTAATTACTACTGGAAAATGATTATGTAATGTTCAGTTGAGTCTATTTCAGAGTGTTTTCCCTTTGAGTCCCTTTGTCTCCTGTTACTTAATTGTCGATATCATCATATTTTAATTTAAATTCCAGGAGCATTAATAAGCTGTTTTCTTTAGGCAAATATTATTTTTTATTTTTTTTATGTTTAACATACCAACAATAGTTTTTTCTCTCTCCTCTCTTCCTGATCCCTCCCCACTGTCACCCTGTGGACACCCATCCACTTCTCCTCTTTTTCATCTTAGATGGGATAAGGCCTCTCATCAGAATCAATGAAGTATGGCACATCAAGTTGAGGCAGGGCCAAGATCCTACCCACTGCATCAAGGTTGAACAAGGCATTCCATAATAGAGAATATATTCCAAAGAGCCAACTTATTTATCAGGGATAGGTCCTGGTCCCACTGCTAGGGCCCCACAAAAGACCAAGCTAAACAATTGTCACCCAGATGCAGAGGACCTAGTTTGGTTCAATGCCAGTTTCCTAACTGTCCATTTAGAATCCATGAACTCCCACAAGTTCAAGACAGCTGTCTCTGTTGTTTCCCCATCAAAATCTCAATCACAGCTTGCATATACATTCCCCCACCCTCGCTTCATCTGGACTCCCTGAGCTTAGCCCAGTGCTTGGGTGTGAATCTCTGCATCTGCTTCCATCAGGTACTTTATGAGTGCTCTATGGTGACAACTAGGGCAGTCACCAATGTACTTACAGGGGAAGGCCAGTTCAGGGAGCCACTTCACTACTGCCGGGAATCTTAGCTGAGATCATCTTTGAGTGTCCTGCTGAGTCTTTCTGGCAACAGGTTTTCCCCATCTCCACAATGGCTCCCTCAGCCAAGATATCTC
>JAQHUG010000196.1:1925613-1939526 GCA_028555095.1 Dicrostonyx torquatus
TCAATGGAAGAATGGATCAAGAAAGTGTGGAATATATACACATTAGAATATTACTCAGCAGCAAAAAAAAAATGACATCTTGAATTTTGCATGCAAATGGATGGAAATAGAAAACACTATCCTTAGTGAGATATCCCAAACCCAAAAAGACGAGTATGATATGTACTCACTCATTAGTGGACCCTAGCCATTAACAAAGGACATTAAGCTTATAGCTTACAAGCCTAGAGAAGCCAAATAGCATGGTAAACCCAAATAAAACATACATAGATCCTCCTGGAAATCGGAAGCAAGCAAGAGTGCCAGGCAAAGTTGGCAGCACGGGTGTGGGGATGGGGGTGGAAATAGGGTTTGGGGTGGGGGTAGGCAAAAGGGAGGGGGGCAGAATGGAGAATGGTAGAACTGGGGAGATTTTGGGGGTGGGAGAGGGTAGAGATGGAGGAAGGGTGGATATTTAAGAAGGGAATAAGATATCTACATTACGGGAGTCATTATAGGTTTAGCAACAGACTTGTCTCTAGAGCAGATCCCAGGTGTCCACAGGCATGTCACCAGATAGGTACTTGGGCAGCAGGGGAGAGGGTGCCTGAAATGACCTTGTCCCATAGTTACATTGATGAATATCTGGATCACTGCCATAGAAATTTCGCCACATGGATGATAATAGAGCCAGAGAACCACATTCACGTCAGAGCAAGGAAGTCAGGACCGCAAGGGACTGGCCCTCCAACCGAGACAGTGTGCCTGATCTGTTGGGAGCTCATCAAATCCAGCTGGACCAGGACATAGTGAGCATATGACCAAACCGGACTCTCTGAATGTGGCTGCCAATGGGGACTGCCAGAGAAGCCAATTATAAGGGCACAGGAACCTATCTCTTCTGCATGTATTGGCTTTTTGGGAACCTACTCTATATGGATGCACAAATTCTTAGACCAGGATTGGAGGCGGGAGGGCCTTGGGCTTCCCACAGGGCAGGGTATCCTGCCCCCTCTTAAGGAAGCAGGGTGAGGGACTTGGGGTACTGGGGGAGCGGGAGGTCCTGGAACAAGGGGAGAAATAAAAATAAAAATAAAAAAATATATGCATCAAAATTTTACACTTTTCAATCCACTATATTTAAAACATTCCATAAACATAAGGGTGATTTCCAGCTGTGTAAGTGCTTGCCTCACGAGCCTGGCTAATTGAATTTGATCATCTGACTCCTTAAAGAAGAAGGGAATTGACTGACATCTTGAAAATTGTTCAACAACGTCCATCTTCATGCTATTTTATAAAATAGGAAACAGCTGATACAGTGATTACAAACTTACAGTTTTATTTACTAAAACTTAGTTTTAAATAAAAACATGGAAATAAGAAAGGAAAAGCAAACAAAAATAATAATTTTCATCTCTCAAAAGTTTAGTTAGGTACAAGAGCGTCACACAATAAATTGTAGTTTATGTCTAGATTAGCGATAACATGACTGTAGCAATGTACCTAAGAGAACAGAGAACAGTATGTCCTTGCTCATAATTGTATTCACCAATCAATAAGAAAAAAAACATGAAATAAAATTAATAAAAACAAGTGAAATTGACTCTGTTTGCTTATTATATGACAACATAGGTCGAAAAAATATGATTATATACAGAAAGCCTCTTTAATTTACAAATGATTCTTAATGACTTATCATTATTCCCATAATTCAATGTGTCTTACAACAGTCATCTGAAAAGCTCCTATTTGAAGTAGATATATGTAAACTATATACATGCAGACACAGGCACAGGCACACACACACACACACAAACACACACTGTGTGTGCATGAATGAATACTCAAAGAAACATAGATACAAAATCATAAAACCTGTAAAATAAAGAAATGATTCCTCATGATTTATCATTGTTTCTAGAAGTCAGTGTGTCTCTTAACAGTCATCTGAAAAGCTTCCTTTTATAGTAGATGTAGGTAAATAACTATATACATGCCGGTACAGACAGAGGCACAGGCAAACACACATACATTGTGTGCAAGAATGATCACACAAAAGAGACATAGATACATAATCCTGCAATTTTTATTTTATTTTACTTTTTGAGACAGGATTTCTCTGTAGCTTTGAAGCCTGTCCTGGAACTAGCTCTTGTTGAACAAGTTGGTCTCGAACTCACAAAGATCCGCCTGCCTCTGCCTCCCGAGAGCTGGGATTAAAGGCATGCACAACCACAGCCCATCTCTTGCAATTTTTAAAAAGAAGAAAATGTTAATCAGATGTGTTATAAGGGAGAATCTAACATATTGTTTGTTCCTAGAAATTCATAAAATGACTGTGGCAGGAAAGCATGTTAAGGATAGGTAAATATGTCACAATGAATTAATTTTTGTTTGAAACCAAGAAAATAGAAATATAGTTATGAATTTAGGGTCATAAGATTTTTTATTTTTGTAATCTTTGCTTATATATTTACTTCAATTGTATGCTTATTGTGTTATACTTGGGATTAATGTATCATGTAAATACCTATGAAAGATATCAGACTAAAGTTCTAAATCAAAAGAACAAGTATAATATAGTTTCTACTTAGCCATATTTTCTTCTCTTTTATTACAAAGAAGGCTAATTCATAATATAATAGATGTATTTGTATCTAAAATGTACAACTTAATAAATTGTAAATATCTGTTGTTTTGACTCATTGAGTTTGAAATAAAATCGCAAATCATTAGTAGAGACTCAAAAGACTCTTTCATAGCCCATTTTGAGAAATATTAGTATCCCTACCAGTATGGACTATCTGGGCCTCATTACAATGAACATATGTTCTAAGTTTTCTTTTCATGACACATCATTTGTCTTCTCTTCATAATTTTGTACTATACAGTTAAAATTACCTTCTCATTTAAAACTTAATTTTTGTTAAATGTGTAAAACACCATTTAGATGTTGATGATAGAATAAATAAAAGATGGATTAATCTATATTTATAATCTATATTTAAGTACAGAGACTCAACCTCATGTTCAGGATTCTTCTGGTGATACTCAATAATTATAATATAAATGTGTAAATATATCAGATATTACTATAGAAGAGTGAACTTATGATGCATAGAAAATGCCTTAGCCACTTTTAGAACCATAAAAAATGTCATCAAAGAGGTTGGAGTATAGCTTAGCATAACATATACTGTATCTGTAATGTTCTGATTCACAAAATTTTTTTCAAATATAAAATTACATCTGGGAACAAATGTTATTTGAGACTTGATGATGACTGAGTAGCAAAATCAAAACTTAACTAGTGATGAACCTTAGAATTTAAAAGCTTGAACAGTGACTAGCCCAAGCATCACCCAGTTACTGATCAGGGCTGAATGGAAGACCCACAGCCAAACATTAGACAAAACTAGAGGAGTCCTGCTGTGGAGAGGGAAGAAGGGATTAAAAGAGCCTTACCGGAGCTGGGGTGGGAGTAGGGGTTGAGTGGGAAACACAGAGAAAACAGAAAAAATATGCCACAGAAATTGTTGACCTGGTTCATGAGAACTGACAGAGTCTGAACTAAAACCCAGGGAGCCTGTCTGGGACCAAACAAGGCCCTCTCCATATATATGATAGTTGGGTAGCTTGTTTTACTTGTGGGACTCCTGGAAATAGGGGCAGGGCTGCTTCTGGTGCTTTGACTGGCTCTTGGAAACCTACTAAACACATTGGATTACTTTGCTCAGTCTGAACACAAGAGAGAGGTCCTTGATCCTAATGCAGCTTGATATGTCATGCTTTACTGATTCCAATGAGAGTCCAGTTCCTATTTGAGCCAATACAGAGGAGGGGTGCATTGAGTAGGAAAGGAGGAGTAGGAGGAGAGGAAGGAGGGGAGACTATGGCCTGGGAGTAAAATAAAGGAATAAATAAATAATTTAAAAAGATTGAGTGAAGCTTTATTGATAGAGAAATAGGAAGCCAGAGTAGTAGAAAAAAGATAAAGCTGTAAGAATAACACAATATTGAACTAAAGTTAAAGAACAGAATTATGCAAGAGCTTGTAGATTGATAAAAAGCTGTTGGTTAAGTTTATGGGAAATATTTCCATATGTTCAAAGCAAATATGTGCTATGATCACACATAAGTGTTTAAAATGCAATTTGGGAGGTTGCTTAGAGAACAGATGAACTATGGCTACAGAATAAATAATGTGGGCCGACTGAATCGGAGTTGCCTACTTAATTCAGGCAAAAATGATGATGAGTTGAACTAAGGTGCTGTGAGAAGAATGGAAAGAGAGGGACTGAAAAGAATTTAAAGAGGATCTCATAACTCATTCAATAGTGGAGATAAGAGAGTAAATTATATGCTATTTCCTGTAGTATGTTAACTATAAACTCCTACTTGGTGGTTATATATATATATATATATATATATATATATATAAAACATATAATATATATGTTAGCATAGCATGGACATAGTGCACATAATTTCCTGATTTGATGTGTAACACAAAGAATTTTCAAAAAGTAAAATTGCATCTTGAAATAAATGATATGTTAAATGCAACATAGAATTAGTGATACACAATTGTCATTATTGGTTTTTTGAGACAAGATTTTTCTGTAGCTTTGGGGCCAGTACTGGAACTAAATCTTGTAGACCAGGCTGGACTCAAATTTACAGAGATCTGCCTACTTCTGCCTCCCAAGTGCTGGGATTAAAGACATGTGCCAAAATTGTCTGTCTTTAAATTATATTTATATGCACTTCAATTATTTATAACTAGTTTGAAAGATGAAATTTGTTGGACTACTGAATGGATTTGACAAATAACTAAATTCATGGCTTTTGTTTTGTTTCATGACCCACAGATTTTAAACCAAGTTGTCTATATGTCTTTGGTTTGAGATTATCCATTGGAACCTGGTGAACTGACACTTTGATTCATAAATGGAAATGACAACACTTTATCTTCTAGAAATCATTCATAGCTTATAAATAGTTCAACAAAGAAAGGTATAGCCTGTTAATTCCTCCCTGATCCAGGAAGGACTGTTGGTAAGCTTAGTATAGTTCAGTGCAGAGAAGCATTTTCAACTGCTGTGAGATCATGTTCACAGTGGGTGTCCCATGCCCTTAAGATAAAATTCTTAATCCAATCTTTCTGTCTTACAGTTCTTAAATTATTTCTGTTCTTCTTTTGTGATGTTTCCTGAAATATGGTGGGATGTGACTATGTGAAAATAAGCTTTTTTAGGAGTTATTTACTACTCAATGGTCACTTATTCTCAACATTCAGAAATGCTGTGTGTCTATAGTCACTTTTTGTTACAAAGAGAATAATTTCTGATTGATCCTGAGAATAAAATTCATTTATAAATATGAAAAAAACATTTAGTGTGTGTTGGTACCATGTATATTCAGATAAACAGCAATAGTAACTTTGCACCTCTAGCTGGATCGATGGCCTCTTTTTCCATGAAATATTGACCTACTTTCAGGATTAGGTTTGCATTCCATCCTAGGAAAATAGTGTTGAATCTAATCTAAGAGCAGTTGATAACTTCCATGACATTTTTCATCAGATGGTACATACACGACAGGTTGGTTTAGTTGTTCAAAGTTTAACAATGATATCTTTTCTACCCTAAGATTGAATAGCATCTTCTGGCAGTAGGGAATCTAGTCAATATGGAGGAATTGCTGTGCTTAATTCTACCTTTATTTCCCTGTATTTCATATTTACATTATTAGAAGTCTGCAAGCAGTTGGCTTTTACAATATAATTTTTGTGGGCATGCTTGAGGATTAGCAAGAGCCTATACTGGTTTGATATTTTTCTAGAGCCTCAATGATGCAAGACATCAACACTCATGAGAAGGTTTTCCATAGTTGGCCCTCAAATATTTGTTTAGTATTACAATAGTTGCTAGAAGAAACTTTAACTTATTATATAGCATATATTCACTCAAGTTCTGTATCTTTAAACCTATAAGTTAATACTTAATAATCAGTAGGTTTACATATACTTTTTTCAGAAACACCTCACATTTTAAATATTTCTTCCTATACCTTCATTTTCCCCATTACTTTCCCTCTATCCTAGTTTCAACATTTTCCACATTGGCATCCTTTCTTTCACATCTATTATCTTCTTAAATTCCAACTTTCTTCGAGTTGTTTTTTTTTTCATTTCCCTACCTATTTACCTGACTTTTACAGAAAAACCTATTTTAAAGACAAATTTAGCTATTTCAAACAAGGATTATTATATGAGAGAAAAACACACAATGCTTGCCTATTACCTTACTCAATATAGTTTTCATATACATCCATTTACTTATAATTTTCATGTTTTTACAGTTGAATAAATTCCATTGAACATATTTCACATTTCACTGTGCACTCACTTGTTTGCAAACAACTAAATCGATTCCATTTTATAGCTGTTGTTAATAGGAGCTAGAATGGGCATGAATGTGCAGGTAGCAATGCAGTATGACATAGAAGCCTTTGATAGGGTGTCAAAGTAGTTTTATAGGCAATGATCCAATGCCTGATTAAGTGGAACACACTTTAAAATCTTTGTGTTGTCTTGCTTTTCCTTTTGTTTTTGAGACAGAGTTTCTTTGCGTAGCTTTGGAGCCAGTACTGTAACTCACTCTGTAACCCAGGCTGGCTTCGAACTCACAGGTGTGCACCTACACTGCCCAGTCTTAAAATCTTTATGAGCCATTAATAACTGCTTTTGACAAATGAGTATCACCAAAGTCTATTTTGTGTTGGTTTGTTTGATTTCTTGATATTTTAACTTATTTCTTAACTTTTTTACATATTTTAAATAGAATGTTTTTCAGAAGTATAGCTGTCGATATTGTTCTCTATACTCTAGCCTGCTTTGCCTCTCTGATGAGAACTTCTTTTGCTTTAAAGAAAGTCATTTACTTCATACAGTCTATTTAACAATTGTTATCCATATTTCTTGAAGAAGGAATTATAAATTAATGAACAGTTTAACCTCATCTGCTATCTTGTTGTATAATCCTTAATTTTCTCTGCCAACTTCAAACGTTGAGATGTAAAATTGAGGACCTTGATCACTTTCAACTGATGTGTGAGGTAATAGAGATGGAGATAGTTCTTCTATATCTAGTTTCCTAACACCAATTGCTGAACAACTTTTTTTTAAATGTATGTTTTGAACAACAGATAGTTAAAAGTGTAGTTTCATAGGTCTGTGACCTCTATTGTTTGCCATTGATTCATTTGTTTAATTTTGTATAAGAAGAACAATATTTCTATTACTATGAGTCTGTAATATAACCTGAATCTACTTTTGGTCACAACTACAGCAGCATTCTTGTTCTTTGGTGTCATTATGAATAAACATGTTATTTTGAATTAACATGGGAGTTTTTATTTTATTTTGTTGTTTTATTTCTTTTTTGTTTTCAAGTGGGAAATACGTTTTTTCCTTGTACCTTTCTCTAGATCAGAGTTCTATATTCTTTCCCTAATGGCATCTATTAAGTTCCCTTAGTGGTTCAGGTGGCAGCCAAAGCCTTCCCCCAGTTCTTTTTAGCTTTGGCTGGCATGTAACAAAAACAGTTAATTTTTTAAAAAAATTTTATTGCTTTATAAATAATACCATTCAAAATTTCCCCTTCCTCCACTCCTCCCATTTCCCTACCGCTCTCCCATTTTTCCTTTCCCCTCCCCCTCCAGTCCTAAGAGAGGGCAGGGTACCCTGCCCTGTGGGAAGTCCAAGGCCCTCCCCATTCCATCCAGTCCTAGGTAGGTGTGCACCAAACAGACTAGGATCCCAAAAAGCCAGTAGAGACTACTCTCAGTGCCATTATCATTTGGCTTCTCAATCAGCCCCAGTTGTTAGCAGCATTCAGAGAGTCCGGTTTGATCACATGCTCGTTCAGACCCAGTCCAGCTGGCTTTGGTGAGCTCCCATTAGATCAGGCACACTGTCTCAGTGGGTGGACCAATTCCTCACAGTCCTGACTTCCTTGCTCATCTTCTCCCTCCTTCTGCTCTTCAACTGGACCTTATTCCATGTTATTGTGTAGTCCAGTGCTCTGATGTGAGTCTCTGTCTCTATCTCCATCCATCACTGGACGACGGTTCTATGGTGATATTCAAGATATTCATCAGTGTGACTATGGGACAAGGCCAGTTCGGCACCCTCTCTTCTACTTCCCAAGGATCTAGCCTGGGACATCCCCGTGGATACCTGGGAACCCCTCTAGAGCCAAGTCTCTTGCAAGCCCTAAAATGACTCCCTTAATTAAGGTATCTTCTTCCCTGCTCCCATATCTGCCCTTCCTCCATCTCATCCATCCCACTCCCCCAAGCTCTTCCAGACCCTCCCCTTCTCCCTTCTCTCTCCCCCTCTCCCCTTCCCCCCATCCCATTCCCAACCCCATACTCCCAACTTTTGCCTAGCCATCTTGTCTGCTTCCAATTTCCAGGAGTGTCTATATAAGTTTTTCTTTGGTTTCACCTTATTATTTACCTTCTCTAGGCTTGTGAACTATAGGCTCAATATCTTTTGTTTATGGCTTGAATCCAACAATGAGTGAGTACATACTATATTCATATTTTTGGGTCTGGGTTATCTCAGTCAGGATAGTTTTTTGAGATATATGTTCTTATAGATATAAAATTCTTGTATTGACTATCTTCTCTTTATTCCATAGATTGTAAAATTTATTTGCGTATATTTAAGTCCAGAGATTTTTTTAAATTTTCCTATTCATTGAGACATTTTTCATTATTCCATGTTATTGTGTAGTCTCCACAAAATTCTAATTTTTCTATACCCTGAAGGTGTTTATCTTTGATGGTAGGTGTGTTTCTCAGAAGCACTCAAAAAAAGGGTTTCTGTCCTCTAATATAGCCTACTTGTCTGTTTCTTTGGGTTATGGAATTGAGTCAATTTATATTCATTGTTTTTAGTAAAAGGTTTGTGTTGCATTCTACCACTTGGTTTGTTTTTCAGTATTTTATGCTGTGTTTTCTGAGTCTTCATCTGTTTAAAAAATCTTATTCTTATAATTCATTATATTATTTTATAAAATTATAATCAAAATGATATTCTTCTTTCCTCCAAACCATACCATAAACTTCCTTGCTTATTTTTCAAATTCATGATCTCTTTTTTATTAATTGCTGTTATATATTTATATTTATAATTTATAAGAAGCGACACACATAAATTTTCACACACATGACCTCCTCCAAATCAGGTAAATAAGGACAGCAGCTATATACATGCTAATATGGATGAGGAAAAGCTCTGATGGCCTCAACCTTACTTAAAAAATCTAGGAATGTTACACATGGGAAAAGTAGTCTTTCCCAGGAACTAACATACGAAAACCAAATAGTCAGCCCTATATAAATAATAGTAACAGACTGATGAGGTTGTCCTTACTTATTTAGCATGTTCAATCCCCTACTGCTTATTAACATGTTTAGCATTTTTTCAGTTCGGAGGATTTCCTTTAGGAACCTCTGAAAATCTGACTAAGTGAACATATATTGCTTTGGCCCGTTTTTGCCATTAAACATATTATTTTCTCCTAATATGAAAGATAGTTTTTCTGGTAACACTACACGTGGTTGTCAGTTGCCAACCTTCAGAATTTGAAATGCATTCTTTTGTGACCTTCTGGTTTTCAGACATTCCATTGAAAGCCTGTTATTCTGAAATGCCTGACAGTATATATAACTTTGTCATCTTTGGACACTTTTAATAGACTTTCTTTTTTCCTGATATTTTGTGTTTTTACACACACACATACACACTCCTGTTAATGGTCTTTTTTACTTAAAGTTTTGTTTGTCTCCTGTGCTTGGTTGGGTATCTTTCTGTAGATTGGAAACTTTTCCCTAGGGTCTTATTGAATACATTTTCTATGTAATAGGCACATAATTATTCATTTTCTTCCTTGCTCATATATATTTGTATATGTGTATATGTGTCCATGAGTTTCACCAAATGATACAATTCTTCTATTATTCTATCAGGCTCTAATATTCCACTTTCCATATTATAAATTCTCTTGGTGTTGCTTTCCATTTGAAAATTTCCACTGAATCTTTAATGTCTGATATCATTTCAACATGGATTTTCTTCAGTTGAATTATTTTTTCACATCTTGAAGTGGCTTCCAAATTTCATCTGTTTTCTTAACATTCAGTAAGGGAATTATTCACATCCTCTTGAAATTAATTAAAATATGTACTCATTTCATTTTTGAGATCTTTGAATATATTTAACATCATTTTAAAAATTTTTTAGAACTTGGAATTGTAGAGATATCTAAATTGAGGCAAAGGTGAGAGAGACAAAGATATTCACTGTAAATAAAAATCAGACTCATAAAATAGTAATAAAAATGGTTAACAACATCTTTTATGTAAAAATGTTATGATATGTTGGAAAATAACATGATATTGAACCTGCCATGGGCTGTCACTGACACTATAATAATTATTGGACAGAATTAATGAAGTAGCTGACATTTGGATAGAAAAATGTCACATACCTTGAGCTTTTCCACGTATATGCAACTGTTCTGCCTCTTCCTTTAGTTCTCCTGTGCTATTCCAATGGATACTTCCCACAGAGTGTTTCTAGCCCCTTGCTGACATGAAAAAGAGAATACAGACGGAAAAGCAAATTTGAAGACTTGGAAGGCAGCCAGTTCTCTTGATTTACTGTAATTTTTCTTGCATTGCAAGTGTTCTGTATTGAGTGCATAAGAAGTAGAGAAAGTACATGGCTTAGTCTTACGCAGGCTGCAGAATTCTGTGATATCATCTACAGAAAGGATACTAGATGACTTTTTAAATGCCCCAATTGACTTCCACCCATATGGAAATGCTCTGGAAAACAGAGGCATGAATGCGGCAGCTAGGTCACCTGTTGTACCCCAGTTAGAGTTCCCTTTTCATTACATAAAAGGACCAGAATAAACCACATTAAGGCCAGCACAAATAACGTGTAACTTCTGTAGAGAAATGTCAGTGTGCTAGTATCATTAACCCAATTTCTTATTTATTTTTAGTTGTTTTAACATGATGCTCTCTTGTGAGACTTGTGTCCTATTTCTGCAACCCTAAAAACATTTTCTTTTTATATTTTTTTATATGCAAGAACAAATAACAATGAGCTGTGGGAATGGCTCATTGGTTACAGGCTCTTTATACTTTTAACAACAACCCAGGTTTGATTCCCATACTCACATGGAGGCCCAGGACAGTGTGAAACCCCAGTTGCAGTAATTCCCCTTGCACTCTTCTGACTTTCACAAACACTATATATATGTGGCACATACATATGTACAAGAAATGCACTCATACGCATAAAATCAAAGTAAATAAGTCTTAAAAAGAGCGGTAGTCATCTATGACTTCTTTTTAAGCAATATTTTGTCAAAAGAAGTAAACATCATTATAAATGTAGCAGAGGAGCCATGCAATAAATATCACATCTTCATCTCAATATAATTTAGGCACTTTGAGATCTTGCCATTATTAATAGCTGACAATGGTAGAGTTAGGAAGAAGGTATCGATAACTATTTAAATGATACTTCTGCTTGTTTCATTTTTTAGAAATCTCTTCAACCAATGAATACACTATATCATCAGCATGTTCTAATGCTATGAATTAGAATAATTTTTAAAAAGAAATTTAAAATATTAGAGTTGTACTTTGAATTACATAAAAACTAAATTTTACTTGAAGTGACTTAGTTATAGCAGCCATATTTAACTCCATTGTTTTCTACATAGTGGAATAATGATGCTGCTTATGGCGTATATCTTCAAATATTAACTAGCTATTGACATTACTCTTAGAGAAAAAGGAGGAAGAATAAGTAAAGAAGAATAATAGCAATGATATGAAAGACTTAAATACCCTGAGGGGATTTTTGCCAGTGCTAAACCAGTTTATGGTTTTGAATTCAGTGCTACCTAACAGATATCGATATTTGAGAGATGTAGACTGATTTGAGTGTGGCCATAGTTATATATTTAACAGCATTTATCATATATGTCATTATTCTACAGTGTTTAATTCTACAAGTACACTAATTCTAAACATGAAATTAGTTGCATTATAGTCTATCCACATATTTAAAAGAGTTAAAGTTGAGTTATCCTATAAAAGGACACCAATGTTCACATTAGACACCAGAAGTTAACAAATAAAAATCCCTGTGTCAGGAATGAGTTCCTTAGTTTGAAGTTCTTAGCTAGGGAGACTCTGTCATCAGCACAAAACATTGCAGAATATTGCTGTATCTCACAGTTACTCTTTAGAAACTAATGGTAATAGGGGAGGAGAACATGAGAGAATAGGATGGCCAAGGGGGGAGAGGGATGGAGTGGAAGGGTAATGAAAGAGATCTTGATTGAGAGAATCACTGTGGGGTTAGGGAGAAACCTGATGCTAGAAAAATTCTCAAGAATCCACAAAGACGACCCCAGATAAAATTCCTAGGAAGTGGAGAGAGTGCCAGAACTGGCCTTTTCCGTTAATCAAATTGGTGACTAGACCAAATATCATCACAGAGAAACTGATGGAACCAGATGCCGAAATCTATGAACAAGTACCAGGCCAAGATCTGGGACTCCAATCAAAGAGAGGGAGGAGGGAATACATGATCAAGTGAGGTCAAGATCATGTGGGAGAAATCTACAGAAAAAGCTGAAACAAGCTCGTGGAAACTCATGAACTCTAGACTGAAAGGTGGAGACTCCATAGAACGGAACTAGGCCCTCCATATGTGGGAAACAGTGGTGAAGCCTGAACAGAGGGGATCCTGGCAGTAGGACTGGGATCTATCCCTGGTGCATAAGATTACATTTTTGGAGCCCAATCCATATGATGGGATGCCATTCTCATCATTAATGAATGTAGAGGGACTTGGTTCTTCTCCAAAATATGTTGTACTTTGTTGACTCCCCATAGAAGCACTTACCTGTTGGGAAGAGTGTACGGGGATAGACTGGAGGCGAGGCAAAGGGGGGGCAGGAGGAACGGTGGGAGGGAGAACTGTACTTGGAATGTAAAAGAAAGAATAAAAATAAATAAAATAAATTGATGGCAAGACTCTATTGCTTATGACACAACAAGCCTGAACCACAAACATGAAGAAATCAAGGTGGAATTAAATTAGAAGGAGCATTCTTACAGGCTATCTTTTAGAGCATGGGAAAATGTTATCAAATGCAAAAGTAATCACCTATTATCCTCAGCTATGAAACCTTGAACTTACAAAAATGACTGGTCTGGAAAGACATGACATTGATGTAATACTGATATGAGCATCCTTGAAGTAATCAACTTTAGTCACATCCCACAAGATATGACTTAAAGCAGACTCCATGCTTGGGCTAAGAACCTATGACTAAACAGTTTATGAGCCCTTAAGGAGAAATAATATTACGTTATAAAATGGGGATAGTATTGCATCTAATCCTAAATAATTATTATTATGCCCAGACTGTTGTGCCTATCACCCATCATCTTAGAAGTTTATTTTAAAGCAGACAATGATTTAGCACTGAATAATATAAAGACCTACAACAAGATAAGTTGGAGAGAATACAAGTCCAATATATTTTCATACTTAAAGGGAATATATTATATTGCAAAATTTCTCTCAATTCTCAATGATAAGTACAGAAAATGGCAGGGGAGTGCAGTGAAAGAATCATATGCAGTGTTTGACAAAAAAAAAGACTCCACAGGAAAGCTACACATATAAACTATTATCAGTTAGACCTGTGTGCACAAAGTCAGTGTAAGCCTAATTTCAAATTCCAGTATGGAAAGGGGAATTGAAAATTTTACCTGGGAGAGGAAAAGATAGTTTTCTCTAAGAGTTTCAAATTTGGTAAGGG
>JAQHUG010000196.1:1940870-1956336 GCA_028555095.1 Dicrostonyx torquatus
AAAATCAGATACAATTTAGCGTGTGTTACAGATACCATTAAAAACTGTGTCTATACAAAAAATACACAGTTCTTAAGAAGAAGAAGCCATGAACTGAACTGCTCCCTTTCCATTCTTTGACTCTACTCAAGCAGACTCAGTCTAAAGTGGAGCAGGAATGGTGGTGTGTTGATGAGTACTCTCTGAAGAGCATTGTAAACAAGGCAAAGTATTAGAAGGGAAGCTGCTTTCCATGGAGGAAGAAGGTAGCATTTTCTTGGTATCTAATCTATGTGGAGCAAAACAAGCTACTGAAACCCATGACTAGAAAAACTACTAAATAAATGCCTCTTTTCAAAGAAGCTGAGAGCTTGACACTATGAATTTGAATAAGCATGATATTTTACATGTTATACATAGACATTTTTAGAGATTATTAGCATCTCATTGTAATGATCACTGCTAACACAAAATAATAATAATATGCATAAATTATCTCTGAATTTATTATTTTACAAAGAGAACTTTCACGCCCATATTAAGAAGCATGTAGAGATTTATGAGACATGCTGTACACCATATATTTCTATAAATATTACTTATAGAGAGGACATCTGATTGATTATTTTTTACATTTCATAATCCAAATTTTAAACAATGCATTAATTTTTATAGAAGCTTGCAAACTTAAATTTAAGAGTATAAACACTGTCTTTTAAGAACTACAATGAGTTTTGCAGTTTAAATTCCTCATATTATAAAGTATTTAAATATTTTGCATACAATAAAATAAAAGAAAATATAGGTGATAATATCTCTTTAGAGAGTAAAAATCATATGATTTTTTTTCCAGTGATATTTTTGACAGCTTAGTGAATTCCTCTTGGGTGAACCTGAACTGATAATGATGTGCCCTGCTTATGAAAGATCATCAGTCTTGGAGAAGCTCCGTGACAGCATCAGTGTCAATTTCTTGATCATGGCAGATATATATCTGAAGAGCTTACTGTTGTACTGAATTTAAAAGCATGATTGTCTACACATGCAACCATTGGCACAGCAAAATGATACCATATTCAGAGAAATTCAGAGAATTTGTCACAATCTAATTAAGAAGAAAACTACTGAAAATATGAAATGAAGCAATAATTAATTTTATTTGAATAATTGTAAGTCATACATAGCTCCTAGATTATTAGAAGAAGTAACTTTGATTGAAATATCTTGAAATAATATGTCTCAAATGCTGATATAAGATTTTTATCTTTAAGATAGACATTGTTCTCACTGGTATAGAAAATTTTGGCATTTATAAAAATAAAATTTAGTAATTACAATAAATAAGCAAATTTTTATATGATGAATTATTAAGCAGAAAATATTAAGCATTTTAAATTAAGTCTTCAATTTTCTCAAAAATTTTGAGGTACAGAATTGATAAAATATATAGCCTGATATAATAACAACACAGTTTACATTCCATAAAATTTTATTTTATGAAGTTAATGTCTTTTTCATGTAATTTTATTTTTTAAACCAGAGGTTTTCTTTGTAGCCCTGAATGTTTTAGAACTCTCTGTAGACCAGGCTGCTTCAGAATCAGAGGTCTGCCTCCCTGTGCCAACTGAGTGCTGGAATTAAAGATGCGTGCCAAGTATTACAGGTTATTGTCATTGTTCTTAGTTACCATCCAGAACTTTATATTAAGACTGTACTGCTGAAATTATCTCATATTTGAGACACAGAACACAGAGAAATCAATCTGGTAATGATTTAGATGCCTTATCCACACTGTCTTGATTTCATGGTACTAAAAGTTGCTATGCACTCTACTGAAGGAGAAAAACAACAACAACAACAACAACAAAACAACAAAAAATCATCCTTGCTCAGAGGAAATCCCTGCAAGTTGCAGTAAAGAATGTTCTGATTGGGCATGGATATTGATGCAATAGTGACAGAAATGTCATAGGAGTAACAGAAAACTTCATAATTGGATGAAGGGCCCATTTATAATATAAAGCAATAACTGACACTATTATTATTATTATTAGAGCTAAGAATGCATGGCTATACAAGACATGGGACCTAGTAAAAAATCTAGTATGTTATTCTTCTTACTGGACATAAACTCTTAATGGTTTGTGAATATACTCATAGATTGCATGGCTCAACCATCATTCGAGAAGCTTATTATAGCAGAATATATTAACAGAGGCTCACAATCAAGGAAGGTGCACAGAATTTGTGATGACTAAATGGACCATCTACTTTCCTCCTCTGATGCTCAGTGATCAGTTCTGAAGAAATGACAGATACAATGAAAGGAATAGTGAGTGACTACTAAAAGGAAACAGTATTTTCAAGACACAATGAAACAGTTGAATTTACACCAACTATCACAGCATGAGAAAATCCTGTATACATTCATAACAGATTGATTCTTAGCATAGAGAGTGGAGAAAAACACAAAACTACATTCCTATCTAAGGTGGTACTCACAAATGATCAGTGTGGAAGGGATGTATCATTAGCATTACCTGAGAATGTGGCCCACGATAGAGTAAAACTGCTGTAATAGATATCCTGACGTCAAATAATATATGAATTGCAAAAATTAGAGTCATTAGGTTTTCAAAACTATGAGGGCACATAGTTGTGTGGATATGTAAATGGGATAGATCTCAGAGGATCTGGGAAACTCTAGGTGAGAAGATCCAAATACATTGTATGATGCTAACAAAGAATTAATAAATTATTTAAGTTAACATCAACAATATTAAATATATTTTCAACATTCTCAAAATAATTTGTTTTAAAATTTATCATCATCATCATAACTATTTCCCATGTGCTATAATTTATCATATCATGAAATTCTGAAGAGCAAAATGCTTTGAAATTGCTAAGGAAATAATCAATTAACAGTTTGAATGTTTCATGTGTCTGGGGTATATGTATTTGTATTGGAAGAAAGGCAAGGTATACAGAGTACATAAGTGTGGATTGTGTGCTCATCTATGCATTGTATGTGGAGACTAGAGGAGAACACTAAGTTGTATTGGTCAGGAACCAGTTTGGATGTTTAGTTTTGTTGTTTTGTTTTGTTTTTTGACACCATGAAACAAGACACAGATTTTTGAGAAGAAGAATCTCAATCAAGAAAATGCCTACTTAGACTGACTGTTGGTAATTGCGTAAGGCGTTTTATTGATTAATGACTGATGTGGGAAGGTGCAGCTCACTGTGAATGTTGCCACCCAGGAACACATGGGCCTTGGTTGCAAAAGAGAGTGGACTAAACAAGCCATGGGGAGCAAGACCATAAGCTGCATATATCCATGCCATTTGCTTCAGGTTCTGCATCTAGATCCCTGGGTTAGCTTCCTGCATTGACTCCTCTTCATGGTGAACAATAAATCATAAGATAAAATAAGTTTTTCTTTACCTGATTTTCTATGTAGATGTAGAACCTTGGTTATTGTCTTTGTTACAGCAACTTGCAGTCCTAAGTAGGACACCACCCACTTTCTTCCTTTTAGATTAAGACTCCTCCCACTGGCCTGGATCTCATCAGCTAGTCTTGGCAACCAGGCCAGCACTATCCAGAGATCAATCTTTCCTCAAGTTACCTACTTTGCAGTTACTAGCTTATATCACTTTAACCCACACAGTCTCGGGTTTATCAATGCTTATATCTTACTGTAGTGAGTATGCTTAAATATCAGTGCTTTGCTCAGTCATCGGCACAAAGAAAGCTGAGGAAATCATTATCTGAATGAGAATGCAGCTGTGAGAACCTGGAAACTTTAATAAAAAGCAGACTGCATAAAAGCTGCAAGAAACACATTGCTGCATGTATGCAATGTTTTCACATTTTGTGCTTAACTCCAAGGACTGTCAATGCATGCCCCCGATAGATCTTGGGTGCAACACAATTTGAAACAAAGGTAAAGTAATGACTCTTAGATTATTGAACAAGAGACAATGAAAACATACAGTTGAGAAATGCGTGAAGGAAATATCTGTTTCTCAACACATTTTTCTCAACTTCTTAAGTTTTCAAGGATAAACCTTGCCTACATATTAAAGTCATTCACCTGTATAAAATGTTACCCACAGTAACAATTTGTCACCTTGAAATATTTTATGTGAGAACTGTGATGGAAAGACAACACATGGTATGAAATAAGAATCATTGAATTCAGTTTCAGTGCAACACACATACACACACACACACACACACATATATGTAATATATGCATTTTCCCATAGGAATTGTGGAGGCCTCATTTTTTTTTACTTTGCTTTGTTTGTATGATTTCATTCTTCATGTATATCCCATTTATCTAACTTCCTATTCACTTCCTTTTTCATTTGTCTTTTTAACCTTCTTTCTATATTCTACATCCCTTTGTGTATTGCCAAGAAGTGCACTGTGTATTAATCCTGGAAAATAGAAGAACAGGAGGTTCAGGTTCTAAGAAATATGCCCTGAGGTTGCTAAGATGCCAAACTATGACTTAGTTAATGACCTGTGGGATCCTGTGTGTGCTCACTTTTTTGCTGTATAAGTGGCTGGGGAGAATAAATCTTTTGAGATTAGTTTCTGTATTCTCTGTAAAATTTACAAAAAGAAAGATTCCTGGTACCAGAGGTTACCTAGCACAAATATTACTTCAATTCTCAATTTGAAATCCAAGAGCTCTTTTGTTTATGATAAATTTTATTATGTTGAAGAAGAAAATTCATCCTGTCATTGTAAAATTTGAGAAAACTTATCACAAAACTCAATATGATAAATGTTTGCTTACAAATACAAGAAATATTTTAACTGAGCTTGAAGTAGTGCTAATTTATAACTGACAGGGAGTTTTAATTTGTTTGAATTTAATACTTCTTTCTCTACTTCCTTCTCCTTCTCCTTTTCTTTTTCTTCTTATAAGAAGGCAAAAATGACAAGTCATCTTCATTGGTGGAAAATATAAAACATCTAATTTAGAAGCTTAGGTATTAAACATTATATGCAGGCAATAGCTCAATCTAGACTCCTTGGTTGGTTGTAATCAATTAATATTCTCTAGTGAAAGCTTATTTTAAGTCTGGTGCGTATGTGGTACAGTAGCTCGGTTATATCTAGAGATATGGATAAGAAGAAGTGTAAATATTAGGACTTATACAGGGATAAGTAGAAACTGAAGATATGTACAATAGTACTGAGAAAAACTCAGGGTTCACTAAGGAAGTAGAAATGGGATTCTAAATGAATACATGAGAGATGAGTCAGGTGTGTTAATGGTGTTTATTTGAAGGGGAAAGAAAAGTTGAATGAAGTCATAGTTACAGGTTTTTGTTTATTTGTTTTTCTATTTTTAACTTAGCAGATTAGAAGGATGCAAAATTCTTTATTTGTTTTTTTTTTTTTCAGCAAAGAAGTGAGGACACTGGGATGAGGCAGTCCATTCAGGCAAGTTTGTTTCTGAGCTGAAGCAGTTTTGCCTCCTGAAAAGTAGGAGACATGGTCTTGTGTGTCTTCCACATTTGTCATATTTAAAGAATTTGAAATGACACTTCTATGTGATCATAGACACAATTAATCTTTGGGATATTTATATTTAAACTATATATATAAATATTATATATTTTTATATTTATATATTATATTTATATTTATAATATATAAATATTTATATAAATATAAAATATTATATATTTAAACTATATATATGTTATATATTACATCAACTGCTATCAGAATGCAGAATATGTAGAAAAATGATATTTTCATTAAGAATTTTTTCTCAGATATTTGAGTACTTGTCCCCCACCTCAGTTGGTCAAGTTGTTAATGTAGCTTTTGGTGGTATATGCTTGCTAAAGGAAATACACCAGTTAAGATAGGATAGGCTATCTTAAAACCTGATCCTCCTCCCAGGTGGCCCTTCTTCTTCATAGATGTGTTTGGGGATATGAACTCTGTACTCCTTTCTTGCTCAAAGCGGCCAGGACTCACTTTCATGATTAACTCCTATATTTTTGTACATTTCACTGAAAACTAATTTCTAGCATGCTTATTGATGACCTTCTGGAAATAAATGATTTGTTATTAACATTAAATAAATCTTTTTTTTTTCAGTTTTTCGAGACAGGGTTTCTCTGTAGCTTTGAAGCCTGTCCTGGAACTAGCTCTTATAGACCAGGCTGGTTGAACTCACAAAGATTCACCTGCCTCTGCCTCTGCCCCCCGAGTGCTGGGATTAAAGGCGTGCACCACCACCGCCCAGCTCATAAAATAAATCTTAAAATATAGGTTATACCTGAGTATTAAATATAAAACTAATATTTTAGTTCTCAGCTTTTCCATTAATTAAATATGCTCTCTAACGAGGTGGCAGAAAGATTTTAAGATTCCAATTTAGTTCATAACATCAAAGAAATAGTGCTTTGCAGACCCAAGAAGGGCAGTTTCATATATGAATTTAAAATTCTTACATCATGGACAAGAACCTGTGTGTGATTCAGCCAGACAAAATTTCATCACAGAGATAGGAAGGTGGCCACTAACTACTGAGCTCTTGGCATTTGGTAGCTGGTAGGAGAGGAGGAAGAGTCAGTTTTTCTTCATAATGTGCACCTATTATGTGAACCTGTTAACCCCAGACAGACCTGACTCTCAAGAATAGATAGAAAATATAAACTTGACTAGAAAAAATAAATAAAAATCTCTGCTTTTTTTCCAGATTCCCCAGTCTTCTAGAAAAGAGTCTGATGGAGAACTTCAAGTTAGACACTCTGTCTTTATCATGCTTGACTGTGAGTCTCTGCATTTGTCATTTGTTTTCATCTGCTGCTGGATAAGCCTCTCTGGTGCCTGGGGAAACAACTATCTATGAGTGTAGCAGAAAAGCATTAGAAATTATTTGCTGCTGTGGGATTTTTATGTATGCTTTGAATAAGTATTCTTCTCATTGCTTAGTAATAAAAGTTTTACCAATAGCCAGGCAGGATACGATTGGGCATAACAATCAAACTGAGAAATAAGAGAAGTAGGGACAAAATTGTGAGAGATGGCAGCCAGCCCTTAACAAACAAGATAAGGAGAAATTGAGGTAACAAGCTTTTAGCCACATGGCAAAACTTAGATATATGTATATGAGTCAATTTAAATGTAAGAGTTAGCTAGTACTTAGTCAGAGCTATTGCTTGTGTTGCTTTTTGTTTTGCTTTTTTTGTTTGTTTGTTCTTGCAACTGTGTTTACCTTTACCATAACTTTCTCAGTCTTCCCTTTCTGGAAATTGGAAACAAGGAAGTATACTGCAGGGGTTCTCCTTGATGGCCTAGACCTGAAGTAAAACCAAACATTGGTTGGCTGCTCCTACAAGTTCTGGGTCACCATCGTTCCATCACATATTACAGTCAGGACTGATTGTAGGTGGAGTGTTTTGTGTCTTGGTTGCTGTCCAGGTTTCTTTTTCAACAGCCTGTACAGTACCTTCTAGAGCCAAAAAGACTAGGACGTAGGAATAAGTCTCCATGTAAGTACCAGTTCAATGTCTGAATTCAATGAAATGTGTGGATGTTATCTTCTTATGGGACTCCGGCTGTGGCTGTCAGTTTTCTGAGAGTGACCTTCCATCCCAGCATTTCAGCCAGGCTTGTTTAGATATTTCCACTGGACTCCTTTGGGCAAAACCCACAACTAAATACAATCCAGTCCCACCACTGGAAGCCTTGACTGGCTATAAAAGTTGCCCAGTTCAGACTCCATATCCTCCATTACTAGGAGTCTTCATTCACCTACATAGATTCCAGAAAGTTTCCACTACACGAGGCTATCATAAGCACCCTCAAATGATCCCCAATTCTAGCTGTCTCTCACTGTACTCTCGTCCTCCATCCCTTCCTGACCCTCCCTGATTTCTCTTTCCCATTGAGCTCTAAAGTAATGGAACCATAATTATTATTAATTTTATTTTGAAAGTTAACTATATAGTTTTATTTCTAAAGAATAACTCTTTTTATTTATTTTACAGACAAGGGCATTTACGTTGTCTTCAGGATCTGGCTATGACAAGTAATGCTGTGATGAACATAGTTGAGCATATGTTCTTCTGGCACAATTGAGCATCCTTTGGATACATACCCAAAAGTGATATTGCTGGGTCATGAGAAAGGTTGTTTCCTAGTTTTCTGAAAAATCACCACACTGACATCCAAAGTGGCTACATCAGCTTGCACTTCCACCAGCAGTGCAGGAGTGTTCCCTTTACCTCACAACCTCTCCAGCATAAGTTGTCAACAGTGTTTTTCATCTTGACCATTCTTCAAGGTGTAAGATGAAATCTCAGAGTTGTTATAATTTGCGTTTCTCTGATGACTAAGGAAATTGAGCATTAAGTGTCTTTCAGCCATTTTAGATTCTTCTGTTGAGAATTTTCTGTTTAAATCTGTATTCCTTTTTTTTTTAAAATTGGGTTTAATAATTTATACATACATGTTAAAAGGGACATGATTTTGCAAGTGTAGTGCCCCAAGATGGCCAGAAGATAGCAAAGGATCCTACAAATTGAGCTATACGTTGTCTTGTACTGTTTACCGTGGGTGCTGGAACTGAGCTTCGGTCCTCCTAAAGCAGAGTACTTATCTTAAACTTGTAAGCTATCTTTGGCTACCATGATCAGTTATTATAACAAGAATAGAGGAATAAGAAGCAGGCAATCTTGTAAATTGGGGGGGGGAGGCGGCTGTGTTCCAAGCACCTGAGAGGAACATGGGCCCTTTTGTTCCTTTCCGCCTGGCTCTCGGCCGCCAGCTAGCTTATTCCTGAAATAACCACACGAAAATTGTATTTATTAAATTATTGCCTGGCCCATTATCACTAGCCTCTTCTTGGCTAACTCTCACATCTTATTTCAATCCATTCTTTATAGTCTGTAATTCACCACGGGGTAGTGGGCTTACCAGGAAGATTCAGCATGTCTGACCCTGGCAGCTTCATGGCGGCTTTCTCCCTGACTCAGTCTTCTTCCCAGCATACTGTTCTCTTTTCCCCACCTATCTAAGTCCTGCCCTATCAAAAGGCCAAGGCAGCTTCTTTATTAACCAATGAAAGCAAAGAAATACCGAAGAACCCTCCTAAACCAAGGCAACTTAATAATTAATATCCCACCACAGGAAAAAAAAATCACATTTAGTATTAAGTAATATCAAATTCTTTTGGAGTTAAGTTTACCTAAAACTATTGAAATCTAATTTAAATTTACATTGTGCATCAGCTGTTTCTCATTTTTGAATGAGATTTGAGAGTAAGCTATTGTTACATATTTAGTTGAATGCATTCTTATTTAGAAGTAAATAAAATTTTATAAATAAAAAAATTGTTAAAGTGATCATGTCACATTTTCTGTTTATAGACACAATTGAATATTTTAGGAAATACTGTTACATTGTAAACTTATAAGTGTTTACTATCCATTTGAAAATGATTATCAACACTTTGTATACGGTTAGTGGTATTTTATAGTTTAAAAGCATCTTACCAGTGATATTTCCAGTACTTTAAAGATCAGAGATATAACACATAGTACTCAGCTTTAGAAATAAATTGCCCTGTATGTCAGTAGAGAACATTACATTATACTTCATAAATAGCATTTAAAAATGTCATATCTATCTCTGACATATTTAAACTTTCTCTTCTCTGGTGAGATTTTTATTATAATTAATATAATTTAGTGGTTTAGGGAATTCTTAATTGAGAAGGCACAGGTACAGGTCCCAGTTTCAGACTTTTTAAATATGAGACTTTTCTTTATGTGTTTTATTTGTATTGAAAATTAAAATAACTTTTAAATTGTCCTTAGCTATAAATCATAGAAGAAACAGAAAATTAAAAAATCATGAATATTTCCAAGGCAAGTAACACATGTACTTTATCATCAAGAAACCTTAATTGAGATCATGAATAAAAGCTTCACACTATAATATATAGTAGTTTCTCAGTGAGGTTGTTTTAATTATGGATCCAATTATATTTTAAAGGAAATCCAAGGCTTCATTTTTTCTTAATTATCTCAAGTACATGATTAGTTTTATTATCTTTAGCATGAAAATTATCAGAGGATTCCTTGAAAATCATTATTGTGGTTACATGACCAATGCTTTTCTGAATACCTCATACATTATCCCATTAAGATATTCACAGACATGGTTGTTGTTATTCCCATGTAATTGTCAGTCATTAAATTATTGATGTCTCCTGAGATGTTAACACAAGAAAAAGCCTATCAAATCATTGTTTATCCATTCATCAGAATATTTATATTGGCTCTCAACACATAACTGTGATAGATTATTTTATTCTTCAACAATTTTGTGATTATTACAGTGCCAGCAAACCAGTGACTCTGATTTACTATGTGAAGGATTTGGGTGATCTGATTCCTCGACACATAGATACACTGATACTGGAAAGCAAATGCTCATATTTTTAATGTTGTTTTAAACTTTTTAATCCCCAAATTAATCATCTTTACCTGCATGTTAAGTTGGATATTTTATCATAATAGAGCCAATTATAATATATTTTTGTTTTGTTTTTTGAGACAGGATTTCTCTGTGTAGCTTTGATGCCTGTCCTGTAACTAGCTCTGGTAGATCAGGCTGGCCTCCATATGGCAGTGATCCACCTGTCTCTGCCTTCTGAGTGCTTGGATGAAAGGGGCATGCCACCACCGCCCAGCTGCTAATTATAGTACTGGGACTAAAGGGGTGTGCCACCAGTTCCCGACTGCTAATTATAATATGTAAAATAAATAATGGATAATTAATATTACTCAGTGTTTAAAAGTGTTTGCAATAAAAGGGTGAATTCCTGAGTTTCATCCAAGGAAAAATATGATACCTAAAATTCATTTCCTTATCTGTATGGTCAAAAATCTCCAAGATCCAGAGACTAGGTAACCCAGACACCTATAGTAACACCTAGCAGTGCTGGTCTTAAGAAAAAATAGTATCAATAAATGGCTCCTAAAGATATTCTGCTATACTCATAGTCTCTTATTCAGTCATCATCAAGAAGGCTTTCTCTAGTATCAGAGAAAAGCATCTGAACAGTCCCAAGCCAGATTTTATATGGACAGAGAACTTAAAAGGTTTGTCCTCTCAGAGCTCAGGAAAACTCATGGAAGAAGATGCAGAAAGAGTGTGAAACTCGGGGGACAAGTGAAAGATACTAGATACCAGGAGAACAAGGTTCTCTGACTCACTTGGTAAGGCATAGGAACTCACCAAGACAGAAACAGCAAGCAAAGGGACCACATTGGTCTGGACAAGATCCTGTGCATGAGTAATGTAGCATTTAGCTTAGTTTTACTGAACTCTTGAGAGTGGGAATGAGTGGTTCTTTGATTCTTGTGCCTACTCTTCAGACTCTTATCATCCTGTTAAGTTGCTGTATCCAAAATCGATAAAATTTTTTTGCTTCATCTTACTATATTTTATTATGTTATATTGGTTATCCTAGAAGCCTATTTTTTTAAAAGAAAGACAGAAAGGAATAAATATAAAGGAGAAGAAAAAGGGGAGGAATGAGGAACTGGGATAAACAAGGGAGGGAAAACTATAATCAGATTATACTGTAAAAAATATTAATAGACATGTGGATAAATATATGGAAGATATATGGATAGACTGATAAGCACTCTGATGATAGAGAGATTAACTAAAGATTTCTGTAAAGTCACTTTCAGTGACAATACCAATGAATTATTTAATAAATAACAATTTAATTTTTAGATTTTGGCATTATTCAAAAACATCATTTTACCAAACAAAATCATGTAGCTGACATAATGCCATGAACCTACCAGATATGGAAAATTTTTGCTATTATCAAAATTGTATGTGAATGTTTTGGAAGATTTTGAAATACACATAATACTAAAATTTCAACAGTATTGAGATGAAGCTATTTAAGCTATGCTAAAACATAATTCAGAAGAAAAAAGAGTATCTCAATAGAGCAAAATTTTTAGGTGAATTGCCCTTTTAAAGATGTGGAGGCAAGTGTGAGAAATTCCTACCAATGATGTTCATAAAATTAAAACTGACTAGGTGGCCATAGTGGTGAACCCCTTTAATCAAAGCATGTGGAAGGCAGAGTTTGGCAGATCTCTGTGAGTTCTAGACCAGCCTGGTCTACACAAGGAGTACCAAGATAGACAAAGCTACACAGAGATCCTGCTGTCAGAGGATTCAGTAAGAATAGACCAGATGATCTAATTTTCATACAAGGACACATTATGCAATAAGAGAACTACTCCCCAAGGTTGTTCTCTGATCACAGTACTCATGCTGCAGTGTATGTGCACACATACACATACTCACACACACAAATATATTTTAAATAAAATAACTAATTTCTAAACTTCTTGAAATTAGAGGATTGGCTAGATGATTTGGTAGAATGTTATGGAAATACAGAAATATTAACTATTTTGTTGTTTTAACTTTTAAAATATATTATAATGAGATTTTTTCAAATGTTTGAAAGCAAAAGGATGAAGAGGAAAAGTATCTTTGATCTATAGAAGTATGTAAACACAATTTGTCTTGTCAAAAATTGCAAAATGAAAGGAGGAATATAGCACCTAAAAACAAAATAAAGAAGCCTTTTAAATTCCCTGATGGTTACAATATAACAAAAGAAAATAAGTACAATTTTAATGGATAAATATTTCTGATAGATTTATAGATTTACAGTTAATAAATTTTACCACTTAAACTGCCAAGGAGACAGATTAGTTTTGCTACTTTCCTATTAAGAGAAATGAAATACATGGAAGCTGAAGAGACAGGATTTGTTATAAAATTATCCGCCAGAAACATTTTTTGAGCCTTTATGTTATTATAACTCTTAATTATTTAATCTACTAATCTCTTTATCTGTCTTCAAATCAACATATTAGCTATCATAGCTCTGAACATATCTTACAGAGATAGCAGTAAAACTAATGTCTCATGAATATTTAGGTAAAAACAATTTTCCCAAAAGAGTGATATTGGTATTTGGTATTTTTACTTCATGGGTATAAACTTTCAAACATGTTTTTACTATCAAGGTATAATTCTTTTAGTGTTATTAATTAATGCAGCTGTGTGTCTTTATCTAGGTTTAAATCAGACCAGATTTTGTCCATACCTAGTTCTATCAGTGTTTAATTCCGTGACTCAAACTCAAAAACAAATTC
The DNA here is from genome assembly GCA_028555095.1 of Dicrostonyx torquatus. Taxonomy (NCBI): domain Eukaryota; kingdom Metazoa; phylum Chordata; class Mammalia; order Rodentia; family Cricetidae; genus Dicrostonyx; species Dicrostonyx torquatus. Next base: position 1,954,101 of record JAQHUG010000196.1, read on the forward strand.
TGAAATGTGATTGTGACTTAAATATAGATTTACTTAAACACCAAAGAAACAACTTTTTAGCCTGATCTCATTTAGCTTGTTCCCTGGAAACAATAAACCTCAATTTCTTAAACAATTTTAAGATCAAGTCATTCACCTACAGTCAATGTTTTGAGCAATGTTGAGAAGATAGTTTTTCTCATATCCATGTTTAACTACCTGACATTGCCTGGTGCAGGAGACTTGTCTGTTCAGTCAATCGTGTTTTCAATAAATGCTAATTGGCGAGGTAGGAAGTATAGGCGGGTCAACCAGACAGGAAGTAGAGGCAGGGCAAGGAAAATGTCTGGGAAGCAGGAAACTCCCTTGGCATTCCTGTGCAAATCACCAAGGAAGCAGGATGTGTCCCTGTCCCAGCTGAGGAAAGGTACCGGCCATGTGGCTAACAGATAAGAACAATGGGGTACAGAGCTAGTAAGAAGCCTGAGATAATGGGCCAATCAGTTAATAACCTAATGTAGACTCTCTGTGTGATTTTCTTTGGGGCTTTTCTGCTGTGGGGTACTGGGCAGGGCAGAAACCCCAACTAGCCAGCCCTCATGTTACAATTGCCGAGTAATGAGAAGGGTGGGAAAGAGAATATAATCACTCACCATTCTTCCTAATGTGTTATTTCATTTGACTTTGGTTTTGTGTACCACTTACTCATTACTTGGGAATTAGAATGGTTTAATAGTGTGATAATAAATTGTGGTATAAAATTCAAAGAAATACAGATACTGGCAAATTTTCTCATACAAGAATGTTCTATAAAATAATTTTAAAATTTAAAATTATGACAAGGAAAACCATAAAGAGACCCCTTATGCTGCCAGTAAACATATGGTAAAAGTCTGCAGATTATCTATAAAACAGTTGATGATAAAGCTGCTAAGGGACACGTGTTTTCAATGAACCCATATGAGAAAACTTAAAAGTTATATTATCAAAGAGAATATTCCATCCACAAAAATATATTGTAATGCTATTTCTTTAAAGTTAAGGTAGCTAAGCATTTTATATTCTCAAGCAATGCTATTATATTTCTATATGTTTTATTAAAATTTGTATTATATACAATTTATTTTCTGAATTTTTGAAGTTTACTCTTATTTTATTTGTATGAGTGGAATACCTGTTACCTATATAAGCCATAAAGGGTGACAGATGGTCTTCAATTGAAACTACAGTGTTTTGAGCCACCATGTCAGTGATGGGATTCAAATTCAGGTCATCTGCGAAAGCAACAATTCTCTTATGTGCTGAGCCATTTTTTTAGCCCTTTCTTTCCTTAATTTATATAAACCAAATCAATGATTTAAGGTAGTTCTAGAGTAGAACACTAATTGAAGATCATTGTCAAAGCAATATTTAGCTTTATATGATGTGTGTACCTTCATTTATGGGTTATATCTTATGTATAATTCATATAATCAACTTTAGTTTTTAAATAAGATAAAATTTAAGAGAATTTCCCTGATTTAATTAGCCAATTATTATCCGAATTAAATAAAATTGTAGTTTTTTAAAACATATTCTTCTCTTTTTTTTTGGCTAATTCCAGTAAGTGACTAATTTTCATTAGGCATTCCAAACAGAAAATGTTTAAGTATTAATTGAATTCCAGTTAAAGTAGGGTGGTAATATAGCTTTCCATATCTGCCAGACTTTTTACTAATTAAATGATTTTGGTAGGATTAAAACTGTTTGGGAAGAAGATAAATGAGGCATTTCATAAATTTGTAATGAGCACAGGACAAATAACTTCAATTTTCTTCAAGGCTAATGATTTTCTAACAGCAACATCCAGAAAAATCACTGGAAGCCTTTGTTGAAATGAAAAATTCCTAATTCCAATAAAAATAAAGCTAGAAAAATCCTCTGTAAGAGTGAGACTCCTTGTTGGCACAACACAATTTAATAGAAGGGCACAAATATGGGCAGCAAAACTTGGACTCTAAAAGTTTTAGACTGGAAAATGAGTAGAAGAGGGTGGGGGAGTTTGACCTTAGAGGAGATAAGAGAAGGAGTTGAATATGACCAAAGCTTGTGGTATGAAATGCTCTATGAACATAAAACAAATGCAAAAGAAGAGAAAGAAGAAGAAGAAGAAGAGGAAGAAGAAGAAGAAGAAGAAGAAGAAGAAGAAGAAGAAGAAGAAGAAGAAGAAGAAGAAGAAGAAGAAGAAGAAGAAGAAGAAGGGAGAAGGGGAGGAGCA
>JAQHUG010000196.1:1956826-1973456 GCA_028555095.1 Dicrostonyx torquatus
GAAGAAGAAGAAGAAGAAGAAGAAGAAGAAGAAGAAGAAGAAGAAGAAGAAGAAGAAGAAGAAGAAGAAGAAGAAGAAGATTGAATTAGAGAATTCCAAAAAGGTGACAGGCTATATTAAATAGTCTATGTGACTTTAGTAAGTCCAAGCCCTACTACTTCCATACAGGTTCAGAACTCTAAATTGCTGTCTGCAAACAAGAAAGGAAAAGTATCATACCACTAACTACCTGAGATTTAGATAATGTAAGGCTGAATTGGGCCCTTATAGTGATATTTCACTTGTATTTTAATAAATAAAGCTTGCTTGAATTTCAGAGGGCAAAACAAGTGCAGTGATCAGGCTTACAAATCAGGTAGTGGTGACACACATCTTTAATCCCAGTACCCATGCTAGCTTGCATGGTCAGTAGTGATGCATGCCTTTAATACCAGCACTAGAGAGCGTTATAAAATGGAAGGAGACAGCTCTCACACATAGTCTCATTCTGAGATCCTTAGAAGCAGGATCACCATTTCAGACTGAGGTAGAGGTGAGAGCCAGTGGCAGTCTGTTTTGCTTTTGTGGTCTTCAAGTCGAATCCCATTTCTGTCCCTGACTTTTATTTATTGTGCTACAGGTCATAGAGTAAATTTTCTAATGACTGCAGAGTTCTATTTTGCCAAGGTGAGTTTTCAGGACTTGAAATGTTCTCCACTGACTTTAAACAATTTAAAAATAGTTTGTTTTACATTTTTTTGAGATTATAGTACAATTATGACAATCCTATATACCCTTCCTTATTATCCTTTTTTCCCTCTCTTTCAAATTTACTTCTCTTTTTTCATTAGATATCTTTACATACATATATAAATGTGCATATATATTTCTAAATATAATCTGCTCAGTCTGAAGTGTCAATTATATGTTTATTTTTAGGACTGATTAATTTTTAGTTGCATAAGCAAGCAATGTGCTCTTACATGGGACAGTAGAATTTTTAAAAGAACATAAAAAGGGAACTGCAGAGACATGAGTGTTTTTTTAGTGTTCTAATTTTTCTTTTAAATATTTTTTCTTTCATTAGCACACAGATAAAAGTTTTTACTTAATTCAAAAAACTATACAAAATAAAATCAAGATTAGGCTTTTGGCACTGAAGTTTATAGCATATGATATGAATTTTATTTATCTAAGGTATATGGGCAAAGGAATCTTGTAAAATGATATTTTCTTTGCCTGTTTTTGATAGTAATCAAAAATTATTAGTTGTGATCCCTTAGTCCAATTTTCTTCCCTGAAATTCTGTAACATAATTAATATATTCTGTAATAGTTTATTTTGTTTTTAAGAAAGTGGTTTCTGGTTCATATTTTAAAGGTATGGTAAGATAAAGGAAAATTACTTTTGTTAATTTATTAGACAAAAGGAGAATAATTTATAACTTTTCATCACCCTAAATCTCGATGTGTCTTCTCAGAATGTATGCAACTGGTTTATATTCACATTTTGCACACCCATTTAAAATCAGTCATCTGGAGATATATTTTATTTTTGGACATTCCATCTTATGCCTACTAAAGATATCTTCTCTTAGTTAACTGTTCTGTTGCTGTAAAGAGACACCATGGCCAAGGCAACTCTTATAAAGGAAAACATTTAGTTGAGTCTTGCTTAAAATTTCAGAGGCAGAGGTCATTATCATGATAGCAATGAGCATGGTTGGCATGTATGTACACATACTGCTGGTGAAGAATCTAAGAGCTTTATATCCTGATTCAGAGGAAGCAGGTAAAGAGAGAAAGAGAGACACTTGGAATGGTAAGGGCTTAAACAACTTAAAACTCAGCTCACTCCCAATAACATACCTCTAAAATGGCCAACCCTCCTATTCTTCATAAACATTCTGCCAACTGATGACGAATTGTTCATATGTATATAAGTCTATGGGGGCCATTCTCTTTCCAACTACCATATGTCAATTTCTACCTATAACAAAAATAGCAACAACCACACACACACACACACACACACACACACACACACACACACACATACACTACACATAAACAAAAACAAAACCAGAACCTGATCTACAATTCCAATTCCCAAAATGTCTTGGTTATCCTAATGTAAATGCTAACTTAACTACTTGACAAAAGCTCTACTGACTAGCGCCTGTAGCTGCTTTTGTAATTACTTCTTATATTTTCCCAGAAGACAAATCCAAATAGGAATTTAAAAAATTTTTGATTATGTTACCATTATATTAGGTAAGTTAACTATTGTTTTTAAGGAAAAAAGCAGCATATTTATGATAAACATTAGATCTGTGGTGCATTTTAGGAAAAAAATAATAGTCTGAAGCTGTTTAGAAAAATAGGTATGAGAGTATTCATTGTATTTTCAGGATTAATTTCTGAATAGATAGATTTTCCTGAAGTATTGGTACTTAAAACCTGTGAAAATGGCTAATATAAAATGTGAAGAATGTTTAAAAGACTGAATAATAAAAAGGAAGCCTATTTACTGTTGACAGAAATATGAAATGCAACAGTCATTGCCAGAAGAAAAAGAACAAAAAACCCTGGAGATTGCTCAACTATCATATAATAAAGTAGTTCCAATATTTGATACAGCACTCACCCTGTTCTCTGTATCTAGGAAACATTTAGCCATGGTTGAATAGGAAAGTTATTACAATAAGAAATATAAGATAAGCATAAGAAAGTTGAGTACATGACACTTACATGTGCAAGCTAACAAAGTCAAGTTCAAAGAAGCAGAGACTAGAATGATCATTGCCAGGGGATGAAGAGTAGGAAAAGGAGGAAATGTTGATAACAAGTAACAAAGTCTGGTAACATAGATTCTGGAGTTGTAATGTCTGGCACAGTTTTTGTAATTAAATGATACTTTTTGCTCAGAGAGAAACTCTGAATGTAGTAAACATCAGGGATTCCTGAAAATATACATTAGTTTGTTCAATTGTGATAATCTTTTAACAATAATATAAATCGCCAAAATCATGTTCTATAGCTTTAATTTATAAACGTTTATGTTTGTTAACTATTTCTCAATATTGAAAGCAAAAAGTCCAATCATAATATTTTCTATCTTGTCTTGGCCTTTTTTCTTCAATGGCTTCTCATTTGAGAGAAAGTGAATACATGAAATAGTATTGTATAATATGTAGTAATATAGTAACAATAAAAATGTTGTAGAAGCATATGTATATATTAATATGTATGTGTACAGATGTATAAATACACATGAATACACAAATATACAGGTAAATAAACATATTTATTAGCTAGAATGCAAAAGTCAATTTATTTTCAGTTAGCAATCAAAATTGGCAATATTAGGAAGTTTTTATAATTTAAAACATTAGCAAAATTAAAATCACGTGCTTAACATTTGTTATAAACTAGCAAATATTGTCACCAAGACATAAAAAGTAATTAAGTGCATATGAATCAGTATTTATTAATTATATATGTATATATTAATGATCATAAACTTTAAGATTATGGAAGCATCAGGATATTACTACTTTTCATATTAAGTCTTAAGCTCATGACCCATATTAAAGTCTTGTAATCAAAGTACAGTTTATAGTACAAATTTTGGCACTACAATGAGCTGTGTCTCATTATATAATAACAGGCTTCTCCAATCTGTACATTAGAAGATCTAAGTATTTTGTTAGTCTTCTTTGAGAGGATATTAAATCCTTTTAAAATTTTAAGTATCACAGAAATTACTCAATAGAGACACTCTCATTTTCTGCTTGGTGTGTTTATTTACATAGAAGGTAATCTACAGTTAAACACTGTCTCTCTGTGTGTGTGTGTGTGTGTGTGTGTGTGTCACCTGGTTAAACTTTGTTTTCATTTTTTGCCTGTTGTGTATCAGGAAATGTTTCTCTAGTAGATGAACCAGACTTTAGTGGCTCTAACTATGAGCAAACGCTCAAATCACTGATGCACACAACTGCTTAGCAGTCATAGTTTTCTTTTCAACTTATTTTTATTCCTAACTCTTTTAAGAACACTTCAATGTTAAATGATAGGTCACATAGTCTTCTAGCATATCAAACAACTTTATGCTTTTTTAAAAACTTGCAATTGCTCTCAGATATAGAAGTCATATAGAATGAGATAGAATGTAGAAGTAGATAGAGTTGATGGCTTATTTAATGTTATTTGATAGGAGTCGGAGGTTTTCAAATCATCATGGTTGGGTCTATTATGAGAAAACAAAAACAGACAAGTAAAAGAGAATGAACTTGAAGCTTGTTCTACTTCCCTTTCTTTTTTGAGACAAACATCATTACCAGAAACTACCGAAACTGACCTGAATCCTTCTTGAGGACTAAGTTTCATGGTACCAGATAGGATAAAGCATCCTAAGGGGGGAATCAATCAACAGCCCTAAGCAACAGTGATGCCTCAAAACCACAACAATGAGCAGCATAGCATAGTAACCCCAAATGTGTAGTACTGTTGTAAGAAAAAAGGTGGTGGATGGGAAAACAATTGATTTTGCTGTCTTCCTTGCTGTCTAGAATGCAGGAGTCTGGAAAACAGAATCAACTCCGCATTTGTAAAGCGGCTTCAGATGCTTTGATGGAGTGTGGATTTCCCGTTGATACAAAGCAGCTCCCACACCTCATCATTTGCATACCTACCCAGTGGGAGGTGAACTGTTTAGAGAAAGGTTGAGAGATGAGGAAATTACTGAATGTAAACACACTTAGGGAGGGGGTAATTTCTAAACATCATTTGGGCTTATTTCTATGGCTTGATTTGCATATCTTGCGGAAAGAGTCACAATAGCCTCATGTTTTTCAGGTATGCTCTTCTGTTGATTATTGGTGAATACAAATCACTTCAATACCACATAACTGAAAACAACAACTGTTTTGTGCCTAAATGTGTAATGTGAGCATCATGGGGGAAAATGTCTTTTCTACAGTCTGCTGAGACAAGGCAGTTGATTACTGTTAGATCTCCAACCACACTGAGTACAACAGATGAGTGCTAATCATGAGGTGGGACTTCAAATGCGGCTGAAGATGTGGGGGCCTTGCTTCTGTTCATCATAGCGCTACTGCTCATTCAAGTTAACTTTGACTATTGTAGCGTGTTCTCAGAGCCATAACCCCAAGCAAAAGCAAGCTAGGTGACAGTATGTTTTTCTTTAAAGAACCAGCATTGAAAATTGCATAAGTTAACTCTTCCAAAAGTGAGCTTAGTATCAAGGGTCATAACACACAGGAACCAGTTTTTGATATTGGGGTAACTATGTTAAAAATGCAACACTCAGTAAGTGATATTATTGACTATTTTGTTGATAAATTTGAGAGACTAAAGAGTTGCTAAGTAATATAGCTATGAATAAAATAAAATAAATTTAAAATTCACAGTGACATAGAGACATTTCTTCAAGTATTTTAAGAACTTAAATCTTTTATAAAACATATTTATTTCATTCTTTAAAATAGTAACCATAAGTTAGTTATAGTAATATACCTAATTAATGTTCCATACCAGTGCTACTTATTATTTTAGAGTTGCATGTATTCCATAGTTTATTTGCACAAAACTCATAAATTACTAAAAAGAAATCTATTTAGAGAACCATGTATCCCAAACACATTACCTCAGAAATAGTAATTTGAATATCCTTAAAATTATGAATAATTTTAAATATTCCAGGTCAGTGATCTCCAGGAAGAAGGTTGTTGCACTTTCCATCTTAAGACTGCATTCCCTTGGGGGTACAACAAATTTTTCCATCATCATCGTTGGAGAGAATGAGGCAAATGTTTCCCATCCTTGGTTCTTCTCTTTTACTTACTTCCTACTTATCTCATCATCTTCCCTACAATTTCATAAGCTGCAAAATGAAGACCTCCCAGAAATAAAACACAGCTGCACTGATTACATCCCAAAAGTCCAAAATAGACATTACCACATTTATTTATTGTAAAGATTCAGCAATGTCTCTAAGAAAGTGCAAAGTAGGGTAAGAGGAAGGTAATCACTGCTAAAAAGTTAAAACGCAGAATTATAGAATTTCATTTGCAGAGATGATTATATCTATTAATTAACAAAATGCTAATAATGTCTTTGGGTTCTGTTTTAAGCTCAAAATAGGGTAATGAAATAATTTTACTGTACAATTTTTGAGTAAACTACTAATTTATTACTCAACAAATTATTTTCAGATGTCATGATTTGTTGACTTTTCAGAGTACATATTTAAAAAGTATCACCATAGAACTAAATTATCTGAAAATACAACTAAATGTTTCTTTCCAAAACAGATCAATGTGTTATTAACTAACATACATTATTATAATCAAAAGTGTGTAAATTATAAAGTAAATTTTTTAAATAAATATAGTTTTACTTAGTAGTACCATTGCACTTTCTAGTTAAAAATAGATGTGAAAAATACAAATGAAAATTTTGGAGATCCGAAAATATACACTTATCGATTTGAAAAGTATTCCAGTTTAAATTTTTAATGTGAACTCAGAAATTTTTAATACTGCAAATGGAAAATATATTGATCTTTTAAAAAATTTTTGATAAGTCTTAGTATTTTTAATGAAAGCTAGATATTGAATATTTGAAACATGGAAATTATTTGAAATAAAATGAAGTAAACTATCAAGAAAAGTAAACATGCAATTCTGGTTTATATTTTATTACCAATTAAGAATTACAGTGTAAACATGAGCCAGTATCAGTTAATGCTCACAGATGGCCAATTTTTCATGTATTATGTTCCTATTAAACATCAGTTTCTAAATTTTTCTTAAATGTACCAATGGAGATGACATTTACATGATTTATATTTCTCAGATACTTAGAAATGGTATAATATTTAAATATATTGTAGATATTAAGCAGATAACACCTAATGGAACTTAGAATTTTTAAATTTTTCTTTTACTCTTTGCTCACACATTGTATCCTGCTGTGGTTTCCCCTCCTCCCATCCTCCACTCTGCCCAGTTGTTCATCATGTCTCCACTCTTCCCCAGACTCATGCCTCCTGTTTCCCTTGAAAAACAAACAAATAAATAAAAAATAGCATGTTTTCTAGGGATATCACCCAACGACTGAATAACAAGTTACAGAACTGTTCATTACATATGTGATTATCAAAGAAAATGATGTCATCTACTTTGAAACAGAATAAAAGAAAGGAAATTAGTTTTAATATTTCAAATTGCATAATCTAATAGTATGTATTGTGCATAAACAAATGTTCAAACTGATCTCCACATGAGGAAAGTAGCAAGATCAAAATAGGTACAAACTGTGGGTACAGTTTAATCCATAAGGCCTTGTGTTAAAACAGTCAGCACACATGCACACACACACACACACACACACACACACACACACAACACACACACACAGAGTACATGAATACACACATACAATCATTCATATAAAGATTAATGTTCTATATTAATAAAATTCTAAAAATTAAAATCTACATGCAATCTGTCCAAGGAAAATCGAAAGCTACATTTGCGACTTCATGGTAAAGGTGATCACAATCATTTCCATGATGTTTTAGATGTGTCTGTGCATCTACAAGGGACATTTTGATATATGAGTAGATAAGGTCATTATGGTCAATTCATTGCCTCGAATTTTGTCAACCTGGTTTCATGGGGTCTTCTGCTTTTCTCTATGTCTTTAAGTGTTTAATGTGTATTCCCTTCAAAAAATATAATCTCTTTAATGTTTAATGTTTAGTTACCTTTTTGTATATAGGGAGGGATGTACTTGCCCTAGTAATTAAGGTTGCCAGAGTACAACTTGAGTTGCTTTTCTCCATTTAATCTCATCTCAATGATTGAACTGAGTTCATCAGGTTGATAGCTTGTCAGCAAATTCCTTTACATGCTGCTACATTTCACCAGCCATAAAATATAATTTTAATAAAGACTACACTTTGTCTGGTATTTCTATGGCTACAAACGAAACATATCATAGAACATACATGTGTTAAACATTTATTAGATGAATTAATGAAGGTTTATTAATCTGTCTGTATTCATAGAAAGTTTTTTAAATACTACCAAAACTTGTTAATTTGAATGAATGCATTTTTTAAATAAGTGGTACTTTTCTTATGATTGATGAATCATTTAATATGTGTATCTTTGTTTTGATTTTCATTCAACAATCTTTTGATATATATATATACAATTTCTTTGATCATTAAATCATGTTTAGTTTCTGAATGCCCAAGTCTGGATAATAAAATCAGAAACAGTATGCAGTCCACCAAGTAAAGAAAATTTCAAAGTATGCCCAAGCATAATGATGAAGTGAGAAGAGACCCTTAAGCCAAGTGATAATTGTATTTGATTGTGTCGGGATATTTTAAGTGACAATTTTGATAATTTATTTTTGTCCATCTCTAAGATCTTATCTTTCTGTTGGTTATTATCAAAGTCATTAGTAAGATCTACCTCCAGAACCCTGAATATATATATAAAACATATATATATATATAACATATATATAACACACACATATATATAACATATATATATAATTCAAATACAATTTGTTGAGTTAAAAAATGAGCAAATAAATCAAAATTTCAAAAATTATTTAAGAATAAGTATTTTTGGATTTTAATAGTAATGATGGTCTTAATAGTGTTGAAACATTTTATTTTGTGAAAAAATCTGAGGAGTATACAATTGCTTCTCTATTTTTTTCACTTTGGGAAAACATTTGGTTTATGAAAAAATATAACCAGTATAACAGGTATCTTCATCTGGAATATTGTTTGGCATTTATTCATCTGAAATTCTGCCTGTCTAGTCCACTTTCTTAAGCAAATGAGACTTCAGCTGATGCACTTGCAGGTGCTTGTCTTTGTCCTTTTGAGACTAGGTTAAACCCAGCTGGTTAACTCTGTCTATGGTTTGAAAGACTTAGCATTTATTCTCAAGTTCTTTCTGTCCTTAATTAAGGAAACAGATTTTTCCAAAAATGCCGTCTTGAAAGTTTAAATGGTACTATGTTGAGAGAGAGAAATCTGTTACTTCTCTTTATTTTTCTTGCAAAAAGTCTCTCATTTTGTGATATCACTTTTCAGAGATGTTTCTGTTCCCCCATATTCTAGCAGCAGGTGCCTTGTGGTTCATTTTTTAAATAAAAAAGTAAAACTTTTAAACATGAATTTTGGAAAATTAATTCCAATTATCATCTTTTCAATTCCATTGTACTTTTTTGTATTCTGTTTCACAGTATGCTTCTAGTACATTAAGTAATGCATATGACTATATCACAGCTTGACTTCATTTTAGATCACTATTCACAGTATTTAATATTGTAAATAATAACAAAACTGAATAATATTATCTTATGTCAACAATGAATTAGAAGCTTGAGAATTACAGTTTCCTTTATAATTACCTTGCCTTTCCCCTGCTCTGTGGGTGCTCACTGACTAGAGGATTAGTCACTTCCCTTCCTCTTCCTGTCGTCCTCTGCAGTGGGTGAGGATAATAAAGAATCACCAAGTGGGGGGGCAGTCATTTGAGTCCACATTGTAAAATATAAAGGCCAAAGTAGTCTGGATAATAAAATGTGATTATCGAGTTCTTGTGGAAATAATAGCACTGAGGAAGAAGTATATTACATTATTTTAGGATAGAGACACTGTCACTGACAAAAGAGACATCATGGTCCATACACCTGGGGAAATCACTCTCTACTTTAATGGACTATTCTTCTAAACTCAATTTTCTGCAGTAATGACTACCTGGATCCTTATTCTAAGATACAGCCTTGTTCATGACGATATCCTTGAAGCATCAGATTTAGTATTCTTAACTACATCCTCCTAAAAAACAAGTTTCTATTGCAGAATCTCACTTTTGGAAAGCAGTAGAGTTCCAGCAAATGACTATTTATTCTTTTAAAAAAGTCTAAAATATCTTTCATTTTAAAATTAAAGATTATGTATTGCCCAAGATAGTGGCTAACTCTTTTTTAATACAAGTAAATTATTAATTCAAGTATTTGAAATCAATACTTATTATTTCAAGAAGTTATGAGATGATCACTTATACATGTTATGAGTTCTTAGTCAGGGAATCTAATGTGATATAACCAACACATGACATAGATTTCATTTCTCTAAATATCTTTTTCTCTCCAAGAATATATTATTTTCTATTCTTGATTTTAACTGACACATAGACAATCAGATATAATTGTATTCTCCATCTGGCATGTGGATGACTGTCCCCTGTAATGAAGTTGGTCCATTAGGATATTTTACTGTATATGTTTTCTCTAACATTTCATGGACCTTCCTTAGAAGATAATTCTAGAAGCTTTATCTTGTTTTCTTGTCTCCTGCTTCATAAAAGAGGAAATACACTTACCAACATGATTTGTTCTTACAAAATATTCCAAAATGTTCAAATACTATATGGAACAGACTGCTCTTATCAGTTTAGAAATGTTGTATTTCTAGTTTTTTATAGCGATTATGGATGAGCTGCATTGCAGCTTTGCTTGCTTCAGTCAGCATTATTCTGCTTTTTTAATATACACAGTTAAGTTCAGACCATGTTCATACTTCAAATGTCATAATTCATTTATTTCTTAGAGAAACATATAAAGTATAACTAAAATAATTCTTATTCTCAAGTATACAAAATTGAAGAACAGATTAATTAGTATTTCTAGTAAAGACCATACATTTGGTAAACAATATTTTTTTATGTACAGCCATAATTACATGTCTTATTTTGTACCATGATAATTCTTTCTCAGATGACCAAATACATTTCTGAAAATCTCCGCGTCTCTATTTTCCTCAAACTTAGCCGCGTCCTTCCTCATTGTTTTTTTTTTTTTTTTCCCGAGACAGGGTTTCTCTGTGGCTTTGGAGCCTGTCTTGGAACTAGCTCTTGTAGACCAGGCTGGTCTCGAACTCACAAAGATCCGCCTGCCTCTGCCTCCCAAGTGCTGGGATTAAAGGCGTGCGCCACCACCGCCCTGCTCTGTCCTTCCTCATTGTTATACCATAGAATAAGGCATAGCTTTCTCCAGACTCACAGCAAGATCTAAGTCACTTAAAAGTAAGAAGAAATCATCCCTTTGGAAGGCTTGTAAATTTTGATTATCCTGCTGCAAATGCATTCGTACTCTTCTACTGTAGCTGATTGGATAATTATTGAATATGCAGTATTTTTTACTCAACAATGGCAGATTTCATTATACAAGTCTATGAGGAATATGTTCTCCTCATTACGTGTTAAACTCGTGGATGTCCGAGTTTAGCTCATTTGCTCCACCTATTGGATAAACATTTTTTGGGCAATCAACCATACATAGCCAATATTTGATTTGTTATAAATGCTGATGCTATTGACAATCTCACCATCCTCATTTGTCTCTCAACTTTGCTGGTTAAGTTTATATATCACTGAACATATAATATATACTTAAACACTTAAATTCTTTCTTAAATTATTCAAGCGTAGGGAAAGTAATCTTCTACAATGGAGAAACAGAACAGAAAACCAGAATAGTTTAAAATAAGCACCTCCTAACCTCAAAGGGACTTTCATGGAAACATTTTATAGAAGTACTCCAAAGATGTATAATATAGTCCATTTTTAGACCATTTGCTTATTGAATGTGTATGTGTACTCACATGCCAGTTTGCCAAAGAGTGTCTGTTATTTACCTTTCCACCATTTGGAATCCTAGGATTAATCTTGACCCACTTTGCCACATCACTGGAGTAATGGAAGTGAACCAACACTTGATTGGAGTGTGGTAAATTCACTTTCATTCACCTAAATTATGCAGATACCTCACAAGTAAAGTTGAGCACTCTTGTTCTTGTGGGTTTGTGTATACTTATACATAGTAGGTACACATGTTCATCTATGTGGACATACATACTTGTATATGAATATGTCTTTGCTTATATCTGTGTGGATGCTCAAAATTATTGTATGAGATATTTGAATTGTTTTTTTACTTTGTATAGTATACAGGGTCTCTCAAAGTGGAGGAGTGCCTGACAGTGATGTCTTATGACTTTAATCTTAGTGTTCTGGAGGCAGAAGTGGGCAGATCTCTGTGAGTTCAACTCCTAGTTCCAGGACAGGCTCTAAAGCTACAGAGAAACCCTTTCTCAAAAAAGAAAAAAATAAAAAACAAAAATAAAAACAAAAACCTAGGAGCTTAAAGTTAGGCTTAATCTAGCAAGTCAACTTGTCCCAAAGATCTTCTCTTCTTTCTTAGTGCTGAGACTACAGGGAGTCACAGAGCATAGCCAGTTTTTCACAAGGTTCTGGGGCTCTAAACTCTACTTGTCAGGTTCTCTTGTCAAGAGTTTTATGCACTGAGACACTCTTTGTAGGAGAGCAGAGACAGTGCAAGCCAAGTTTCCTGTGCCATATCATTAACACTGATTTTCTGTAATAACCATTGTTTATGTCAAAAATGAAAAGAAATACACTTGTCTTATTAAAAATCCAACAATTATTTAAATGAAGACTCCCAACTGGCATTTATCTATTTGAATGTGACATCTAGAATTTTATAATTAAAACTCTTCTTTCTCAGGGATTATTCATGTTTCTTCATAAGATGCTGAAAATCTTGTTATTGTTTTGTAATTCTTTAGGAATTTGACCAAATTTTCAGGTGAGAAGTTTAGTTGTCCCAGAAGCTAATAAGAAAAGATAAGGATCAAGTAAATACACACTGTGAAGAAACAATATCTTGTTTATAGAAAAGAAAATGGCAACTTTTAAATAAAATTTTAAAGAAATCATATGATGTAATCAGTGTAATGATGAGAGTTTCATATATTCTTTCCATTCCTTGACCTTTTCTCCATAACTTTTCCAAACTTATTACTTAAATGTCACACACCCTGGTATCATTTCTCTGCTTTCAAGTCTCTTATATCTATTATTCTCCTATCTACTTCCTTTCCATTTCATTTTTTTCTCTTGTATGGTCATTTTCCCAGTACATAAAAATATATGCATACATACACATAAGTTCAAAATTCACATTCATATGTTAGAGAACATTGTATGATTTTTCTAAGGCATTGTCCCCTCAGTTAATAAAATATATTCAGATCATTACTTCATTTATTATTTCGCTATCAAAGAGTTGTCACAATAATAATTCTCAAATCTAAATTTGGAGAGTTGGATGAGCATGATATATTTACATATAAAATAAGAATTGTTAAGTATACATAGATTCCATCTGTAGATATTTTATATTGATGACTTACTTTTTTAAGTACTTTCCTGTGAGAATATAACTTTTTCAAATCAGAGCTGAATTTTGTTGTACACAACAAGGTTCTGGGTATATACTTAGTATTAATTTATTTTCTGTCAGTTCCATTCTTCATTTCCTCATTCATTAAAATGGCACTGAGCCTAGTGTTTTTTCAATAATGGTCTTAATTATTTGAGAGCTTTATATTTTGAAAATTTAATTTTCTTTCTGCAACAAATTTGAGCTCCTCCTCCAGCTCTCTATACAGCCAAAGTTAAACTAACTCCCCTTCCCTTTCTCTAGATGCTTTCATCCATCACTCCATCTTTATTTAGCCCATCAGGTCCAGTGTTGTGTGAGTTAAATACTCCTGGGTGTGGAACCTACCCTTGTTTGTGCTTCATAAATTAGATATTATACATTTAGAAAAACATCCTTTTCTTTACTAGCAGGAAAACATCAACAATAGTTCCTCAGGTAGGGGCAGGATCCTGTGCCTTCTTTTACTCTTCAATCTTGTGACTTTGTCTGAGTTTAACATGAAACTATGTGTGTACACTATCACAGTTTCCGTGATTTCATTTGGGTATCTCCTCTATTAAGTCTGAAAACTGTTTTTTGATGTCATTTAGCAGCTCTGACTAGTAAATATTTCCACAACATTTTCTGCCTAGATCCCTTAATCTTTGGGGAGATAGGCTTGATATGGGCTCGCAACTTAGGTCTGAAAATTCCAAAGTGTCTTATGTTCTGAATTGTAAGCAGTTTTGGGTTCTATGTTAGTCACCACCACTTTCAAAGAGAAGATTCTGTGCTGAGAGTTGAAACATGCTTTGGCATATGAGTATGTTAACCTATTATTGTGATGTTCCTTTATCAGGTTAGTAATAGTATGATTCCCCCTATGGTTCAAGACTTATCTCGCCTTAGATTCTAAGTCTTTATTATGAGTGTCAGGTTCCATCTTGTGGAGTGAGTCTTAAATCAAATCAAAGTGTTTTGTTACATCCATAACACTTAGGCAACTATTGAATTAGCTAAGGAGTTCATTATTGCAGTTTCCAGTATTGAATAGCTAGATAAGACCGATGTTTGTCTTTCTCTTCTGATAAATTGTGTAACAGAATTGTGAATTCTAGATGAAGCTTCTGGTTGAAAACCAGCTGGATTTTGCCATACACCTTGATATAAGTATATAGTGTCTTCAGCCCTAGGGACTTACTGTCATGTTATGGAAGGTAACCAACAGTCCACTGTCCACCGGCTCAAAAAAACCTTTAGTAAAAAATATTTCATACTCAATTATCTTCTGTCTAATAAATAATAAAAGAAATATTAGTATTTTTTTCTTTTAAATTACTAACTGTCTTTACAGAAAGCATGAAAAATGTGATGACTTTGCTAGCAAAATATTATAAAGATATGATATCTGAGAATGGGTAGCTTGAATGAGATGATCCCATATTGTCAAGCATTAGAGTACTAGACCCCCCCACTGACAATAGAGTTGGAGTTCTGCCTGTGTCAGAGGAAATATGTCTGTGGGGGTGGACTTTGAGCTTTCAGAGTCTTACACCATCCCCAGTTTGCTCTTTCTGCTATATCCTAGTGCCTTAAGATGGGTCTCTCAACTTCCTGCTCCAGGTTTCATGATTATCTATTACCATGATTCCCTACCATGATGATGATGAATTGTCAACCCAAATAAAATCTTCTTTCTATGTTTCCTTGGTCTTGTTGTCCTATAATAGCAAAAGAAATGTAAATAATGTAGACATTGACATAAGGAGTTGGATGTTGCTTTGATAAACCTGACCACACTGGGATATTCTTAGGAATATGGAAGACTTTGGAAATATAAACTAGAAATATGGTTGAATGCTGTGAGGAAAACTTAATAAATATATTGGTTGTAGAAGTCTGCTTTTAGATTCTATCTCCTAGAAATAATAGAAAAGCTATGTCCAAAATACAATAATATTTTGCCCAAAACAGAAACAGGAACACAACAACAGTAGAAGGGAAAAAAAAGTGTTGGATCCATCTCTAGAAATAGAATAATAGGCAAATAAATTGGGAGAATTAGTCTTTCCCAGGTATGTGCTTAGTATTTGGTTATCCAATACAAAGTGGTCAACGTTGAAATCATATACTTACAAACAACACAAAATAGATTTAGCAGATTCTGTTTATACATTTAAGTTTTTATATACATATGTGTACATAACAATAATTAAGAGAGAGAGAACATGAATTTCAGAAGCAGTAAGTGGGAAAACTCTGGAAAAGTTAGGATGGCAATACAATACATGGGAGGGTTTGGAGAAAGGAAAGGAAAAGAAGGAAATGAAGAAATCACATTTTAATGGAAATTAACAAATTAATGCACAGAATTTATTCACAGCTCGAATACTGCAGGCAAATGTCAAGACACAGTCTAATGTCATTAGGTTTCTAGAAGAACAATTTTTTAATTGTTCACTTATGGAAATTTACAACTCATACATTCATGATATAGTTAGCTAAATCAGTAAAAAGATGAAATTCATTATTCCATTTGTTGTCTCTAAACATATTTTACCCAGTTGTTATAGTGTGAGTGTGATGAGAGCAATGGTGCATTATAAAGATTCAAACTTCTAAAAATCAAATTTCTAAATGATTCACTCTTTAACATGTATGGCTTACTTCATACCCTAATTCAGTTCTTACCACTTTCTCATTTGTACTTTTCAGCAATAACTGACAAATTGAAAAAATAGAATATAATGGTCAGAACTATCAAGGCTTCAGGATATCTGACTACAGTTTTATCACAGACTACATATCCTGAGGAGATCTGTTTTAGCATCCTACTGAAGCTCCTCTAGGAGCTCTCCTGAGAAGCCACAAACCCTAGGCTACTCTTCATTATTGCTGACTATCTGTAAATAATTTGCTTACTTCATGAAATTTCCTGCATGAATGTTCCTTCTCTTTAAACTTGGCTAAGAAATAGAAAATATAGCCTAAGGTGATGTAAGCTATAGTGATAACTTAAACACAAAGAATGTGTTTCACATCAGGCAAGCAATTTTTTAGTCTTTGACCAAGTTAGAAGTTACAAAGAATAGGATTTGACTAAGTAATGCTTACAGAATTATATAGAATACATTTATTTCAGAAATAAAGTTTGATTGACATTCATTATGGTTTTAATTTCTCAGACATTCAATTCATTATAGCTCAATTCACACTGAAAAAGTATATACACTTTACAGCTGGTCATATGAAAGCTTTTAGTTTGATTTTGTTGAAACTAGATTTTTTTTTCTCAAACAACATGT
>JAQHUG010000196.1:2041948-2052844 GCA_028555095.1 Dicrostonyx torquatus
AAACCCTGTCTCGAAAAACAAAACAAAACAAAAAAAAAATAAATATCACCATAGAACTGAAGGAAACAGAGGCAGAGACTTGAAACAGAACACTGGGCTGATCTTGCAAAGTTCAAAGAGTGGGAGAAGTGAGAATATTGGAAAAGAGATCAAGGCCACGATGGGGACACCCACTGAAAAGGTTTACCTGAGCTAATAGAGGCTTACTTACTCCAGATAGACAGGGAAGGAGGCAATAGAAAAACAAACTAGACTAGGTGACAGTTGCAAGGCTGGGGCAGACTGCGGGGCCACTGGCAGTGGCACCAGGATTTATCCCTACTGCT
Source organism: Dicrostonyx torquatus (assembly GCA_028555095.1). Classification (NCBI taxonomy): domain Eukaryota; kingdom Metazoa; phylum Chordata; class Mammalia; order Rodentia; family Cricetidae; genus Dicrostonyx; species Dicrostonyx torquatus. The sequence goes on from JAQHUG010000196.1 coordinate 2,042,275, forward strand.
TTTACTGGCTTTTTGTGAACCTATTCTCTTTGAATGGATACCTTTTCAGCCTAGTAGTAGGGAGGCCCTTGGGCTTTCCACAAAGCAATGTGCCTTACCCTATCTGGGGAGTAAATGGAGGTTGGGGTGAGCTGACCAGGGAAGGTGGAAGGAATGAAGTGTGGGGAGGGAGTAGGAACTGGGATTGGTATGTAAAATGAAAAAAGAGGGTTTGTTTGCTTTTTTAAAAAAATAAAATAAAAATCCAACTTGCTGGAAGACAATGATTTAATGAAATGTGAGATCAACAGCAACCTGAAGTCAAAAGCTGGCCCTCGGTTTTGAATTTTAAAACCTGGACATCCTCAGAGGTAGCTTTGAAGATTTAGAGTTAATAGACTTTATATCCTTCAAAAATGTTTTTTTCATTATTCCCAATTTCCCCCTAATTTCATATAGCTTGGTGTGCTTTCTGCAGCTTCTAGCCTCTTCTCTATGGAGAGTAGGGTAAGTGTCTCTGGGAGTTAGCCACATTCCCCTTCGCTAAATTAGCAGATTATGAGTTGAGGTAGATGTCATTCTCTCTGAGGTGTGGAACTTCTCCCTCTAAAAATGACCAGTCTCTACAGACCAATTAAGCCAAAGAATGCTGAGCCGGCTTCCGGCAGGTAAAGCTTTCAAAACACACAGCAACTGTCAGCCTATGTACCTCTGAGCAATTTCTGCTAGAGTATTCTGAAAGGTTGAGCTAATGGATTTGAGTACAGCTGTGCACGATGTTTTGCAGAGCCAGCAAAACGAAGGAAATGTGAGTTTTTGCCAGTTTCCTAAAACAGCGATCACTGCTTGCATAAACAAGGCTTTGGACATGTGCAAAGGATCGCTTAGCTATAAACCTCGCACTGCATTGGGGGCAGGCAGCAGCTCTGCACTCAGACCACCCTGTGGCCTTCAGCTGTTTAAAGAAGAGCGAGTGGAGTTTCACTGAATAGATTCAGTAAGCTTGTACTTTCATCTCCCCCCCCCCCCCTGAGCTTTTATCTGCCATCCAGGGGAATTTCTCAGCAGCCTTTTCTGCATAATGAGAGCTGAAGTTCTGTCACCCTTAATCGATCTCACCTTGTTTGAAGGAGTGTCTTACATTGCTTAGGAATCCAAAGGCACACATTTTATTTATTTAACATGAACTTTGGGAAAGTGCAGTTCATTCTACATGGAAAGAACTAAAACTTTGGTGTCCAACAGATAAGGATTAGAACTCTCATGCACTCAACTAAAGGTTGAGTTCTTGTGCATAAATTAATTGTCTTTTCTCCCCCATTTCTGCTTTTTCCTTATCCTTCTAAAGGCTGGAAAGTCTGGAGTTACACTACATTGTCAAGTATCATGAGAGATTCCCTGCCTTTGTTTGTTTTTCTCTTTTGTTGTGTCTGTTTATGTTTGCAATTTTTTTTTGTTTTTCTGTTTGGATTTTTTGTTTGTGTATTTTACTACTCAGAGGGTCACAAAGGATACAGAAGCAAGTGAAAGGTGAAAAAGTGTAACTGCTGACTGCAATGGCAACATTTCTCCACAGGGAGCTTATCTTCTCCTGACATAAGGACATTAAGTCATTCTTGAGAGTGAAGTGTCATAACCCAAAACTCTTCTTCAAATTTTTACCTCCCATTCTAGTCCCTATATTATTCAGGTCAAACGTGATGTGGGAGAACCATTTAAACTCTAACATTTGTTGGTTTCTTCTATGAGCCTATGATTTTTTACTCCCAAAGCATAGAATTCAGGCTCATGAATGATACTGTGAATTTGGCTGCCAGTTTGGCATGGAACCTTGACCCTTTAGACTACAGTGACAGCAGCTTTTCTCTGCTTTCTAAGAGCACAAAACTCTTTAGGCTTTTTCTTCACTAATTAGAGCATTAACTAAGTAAGGACTAAAATCATTGCCCCTCCATATTTTTCCAAACCAGAACAGAAGAGTTTGCTTTAACGGCCCAATCTCCATAATAGTTACTTCCTCCTGTACAATAATAAATGACTTAAAGAAAGTTTTAAGTTCCTGAATACTCTTTTTCTTTCCAAACTGCACATTTTTTTCCTCATTTCATTTTGACCCAATTCATTTTCTTCTTTTTCTTCCTTTCTTCCTTCCTTCCTTCCTTCCTTCCTTCCTTCCTTCCTTCCTTTCTTCTTTCCTTACTTTTACTGGGGGAGGTGAGCATGCAAACAAGTAATCAGCAATAACCAATCCACAGTCTCAAGGTTTTGTGTGGTGTTTTAAAATTTCTTCTACAAAACAAACAAGTCTATTACTTTCAATTTATCCTAATAAAAACAATAGGCAATATAAATTGAGATTTTTTAATTTACACGATTAAATTCATACACATTTATCTATGAATTTAATCCTGTAGTAGCCAAGTTCTGCATTGATGTTCACAGTTTCTGTTACTGTGAAGATCTGTCTCAATGAGCAATATATGCTCATCTACCTGAGATCATGTTGGAGTTCAAGTGATATGCTACCTTAGGTGCCATACTGATCTGGGTAGGCTGAGTTGCCACCAGGACTAGAGTGACTTCCAGACCTGAGCTGCTGCTCGGGGCCATATCTGGCTCAATGATCTTGCTGCAGCTGGGGTCTTTGTTGATGTCCATGCGCTGTGTTACCACAGCGGGTCTTAAGAATCATTGGTGTTAAAATCTGTGGGTCATGCAAAGCCAACCTGCCCTTCATTGACTCTTGGATACTTTGCCTTGCCACCTGGTAGATGGATGCTGCAGCACATTTAAATGCCATATTCTGAAAGTCTCTGAAAGATTTGAAGGATACCTATATAACTGGAGTATATTTCTATATATCTAAAAAAAAAAAAAACCTAACTAACATGGCTACAAGCTTGACTTTTATAGGTGACTATCTATTAAACCTGTATTTCTTAATTATACATTACATTTTTAAATAAGTTGTACAAATACAATACCTTAAACAAGAGCAGAAATATACATATAACAAAAGTGATCTAAAGTTTGTATCAATAGAGCAAGATCCATACCAAAGCAAATCTCTGTAGCATATCTCCCTTTAAGTGTAAACAAACATTTATAAAAAAAGCAAAAGGACTTCCTACATCACTTATTCTATTGTATATTTAACCGAATGAGCTTTGGATTTCTGAAACTTAAACTCGATTTATTCAGAATTTCTTTTTTTCATTTTTTAGTTCAATTTTTACATAAATTTCTTTATTTTGTTCAAGTTATTATAAGTGCTCTTTAAAAGTTCATTTAGAAGTTTATTTCCATCTTATTTCTTTGGTTTGGTTAAATTTTACTACAAATGTTAAATTCTTGAGTTTAGTCTAATTTATTTTCATTGGAATCCATCACTGTGAAATCAGTATTTTTAAGAGGATTATATTATCATAAGATATATATTTCTACTTCATTGTACTTGTAGATTAGGATTATTTCATTTGTTTTGAGTGTACACAAACACATGCACACATATATACCTATATATACCTATATATGTGTGTGCATGTGTATGTATGTGTACTCATGCATTGTGTATATATATAATACACACATATATACATATACAGTTTATGTATGTGTATATATGCAATATTTACATATATATGCATGTATGTGTATAAATATACACTATATTCCTTTAATGGAAGTGTTTGAAAGAATTTAGTGGCATTATGTTATCGTTGGGTTCACATAGCATTCCTGTCCAGTGAACTGAGGTGTACTTCATTACTGAAATTCTAATGCAAGTCCTAGGTTATGAAGTCCATTGATATTCCAAGGACAAAATATAAACACATAAGTAAACACTACTTCAGGAAATGGCCAATCTGTGGCACATAAGTGGATAGTTAAAAGCAATCATTCCATTAATGTAACAACTTAAGGTGATAGATGACCTAGGACAATCAAAAATAAGAAAGTAGTTAAGTTTAGGAACCAAAATATATAAAATAAATAAAAAATATTGTTATACCACCTAATGAAAAAAATGAGGATAAAAAACAGATGTAAGAGAAAATTATATATATTTTATATAATATATTTGGGATATATTTTAATCCATAGGGCGTATAAACTGTTAATGTTATGGACAGCTATAGTTATGAGGTGAAATTCTTTGACAGGCATAATCACTTTCCCCCAAACATAGGTGATTTATTTGATCCTCAGTTTTGAAACACCTCACAAAATTTTCCACTGACACTTCCCCATGGATTCCATGGACTATACACATACAATAGATAAGTGAATGTATCTAAAATTATTTAAAATGCAATTAAATAAGTTTTTACTCTCACCTCTCTTCCTTCTGTCCCTTGGCATGCCATCCCTGCTCCTTTTAAACTCTTATCATCATTACTTAATATTGTCGTGTGTGTGTGTGTTTGTGTGTGTGTGTGTGTGTGTGTGTGTGTGAGAGAGAGAGAGAGAGAGAGAGAGAGAGAGAGAGAGAGACTAAGTATATAAATTTAATCTGATGACCTTGTATGGGGGAGAAGAAGAATATGAACAAAATGTATTTAAGTTTAAAAATACTTTAAATAATAAAAGTTAGAATTAAAATGAAATAAATTATCTGTTTTCAAATTTATTCACATGGATGAAAAAAACATCTAAGCATGCATTTTGTTCCACCTGAACAGATTTTGGAGTCTACATATTCTAAACTTAGTCTTGAAGTAAATTTCTTGCATAATATGTGAACCACACTCCTCAGTAACGTAATTTTCTTCCATGAGTTCAAAAACTACAAGCTTCAGCAATTACTTTCTATATCCAAAGTATAGACTTTGAAAACAGCAGATTCCTTGTCTGTATGTCTAACTAATTAGCAAGGTACATACCTAGATTATGCAAGACACAGAGAAAGAGTCAGAGAGAATCAAGCAGTCCAAGATGCTTCCATTTGCAGACCTTTTGCATTTGGTATTTTATTCACTGTCAATTTTTAAAACCAAGACGGTCTGGCTAGTGAAATGGCTATTTGGGTAAAGTGCTTGCAGAGCAGAAGAAAGACTTGAACTTGCATCCTTTAAATCCAGACAAAATATCAGTATAGCTGTGTGCATCTGCATTTCTAGTAAAATGACAGTGAAATGATAGGAGAATCCAGAAGCCTAAGAAACAAGCATTCTGGGTGGCTGGTAGTGAAGAAATAAGAGACCCTATCTCAAACAAAATCCAAAGGAGGAAAAGCTCCTGGGTTCTTTGGACTTTTGTGTGTATCTGTAATAACACCCATTCATACATATAAATGTTGGAAAACAGCAAACACACACACACATATACACACACACACACACACACATCATGGAAAATTCATGCAAACGTTAATTTTAAATGTAATTTAAATATTATAACATGAAAATGCATTTTTTTGAGACAGGGTTTCTCTGTGGCTTTGGAGCCTGTCTTGGAACTAGCTCTTGTAGACCAGGCTGGTCTCAAACTCACAAAGATCCGCCTGCCTTTGCCTCCCGAGTGCTGGGATTAAAGGCATACGCCACCACCGCCTGGCTGAAAATGCATTATTAAGAATATAAAAATATTATAAATATATAGTAATATTTCAAAATCTTATCTGGCATTTCCATAATCAATCATGTGAGAAATTTTGTAACCTTTGATTTAGATATATGGGGGTAGAATACAGTAAAATCCACACATACCTGTACTTGTGCCTAACTATTTTATATGCCCAATCTATAATGATGCTTTTTATGATAATTTGTCCAATTTATTTTAGGAAATAATTGAAAGCACAGTTGCAAAGTACATTTTGATCCCTCACTACTTGACTTTGGGGTTTAAAATAGTATTTTATTTTGTTTTCCTTTTGCTTTTCAAATTCTATATATTTATAAAAATATTTCACATTGCTCAATGCTCTGTGGCATTATTATGTTTTGCTTAAATAGCAAAATCAGAGAAATTTTGGAAAGCCCAGAGAAGGCAAGGATAGATCATATTTTACTGTGTCCTTGCAAATATTTCACGCTCTTTTCAATTTCTGTTCAAAAAAATAAAAACTGTCCGTACATAGACACTTTCAAATGAAAAGATAAAGGACAAAGGAGTTTGGATTCAAAGACACAGGGCAGTAAAATAAGCTGTTAGAAATTAGGGCAGAATGATAGGCAGGAAACAATTAGGGCGCTGCAGTTCTGAGATAGGGAGAAGTAGAGGGCAAGGAATGACAGAGTATGACAGGTGAGGGATGAGCTCGTCCGTACACTACAAAAGAGAGCAATGAAGCACTCCAAAGGGGAGGGAAAATCAAGTGAACATCTGCTGGCTGCAAAGAACGTGCCAACACCCCAAACGTGAGCAGGAGAAACAGACTGATCATAAGAAATTAAAAATACATCCTGAAGATGAAAGAAATGCATCCTCTCTAGAAAGGACAGCTATATTTTCTGCTTGGGTGCTTCCTTTTGCAATCTGTACCCAACTGCTAATTAATATAACAAATTTGTCATCAAGTTTCAAAAATTTGTTAATATGGTATGTGTGGATTTTACTGTATTCTACCCCCATATATCTAAATCAAAGTTTGCAAAATTTCTTACAGGATTGATTATGGAAATGCCAAATAAGATTTTGAAATATTACTATATATTTATAATATTTTTATATTCTTAATAATGCATTTTCATATTACAAAATTTAAATTACATTTAAAATTAACACTTGCATTTTTACATCACTTTTAACTCATTTTCCTAAACATCACATTGGCAAGAAAAAAAAAACCTGATGAAACAGAAAAATAGGGAATAACTTGATTTCTTTTCTACAAAATTAAAACAATAATTAATACTGTCCAATGAAGACAGAGGAAAAAGTAGGTTATTTAATACATTTGAAACAGCAGTTTACATAGATGTACAAAATTTTTGGTTTGAGTAAGAGATTTCTGAAGAAATATATATTTCTTGTAATGTATAAAATAATATATATTTTCTAAAAGAATAAGTAGCTCTTGAGAAAAACACAGTAGAACAGTAGAAATGGTCTCAAGTTTTCCCATCACTGTGGCCTGTTTCTGAATATCCAAAAATTAATAAGAAATATTTAGTACATACACACTAGTCAGCTCTTCATTGCACCCATGAGTTCAAAGGGACTCTTCCTCCTCCTATTTAAACTCAGTTTCCCCCATGTGGAGAGGCACTTATTGAAAAGGAACTAATGGTAAACACAGTATGTCATTCATGTGAGATCAAAGTCAAACTGCTGTGAAGTGAAAAAAAAAGGAAATTAATAAAAAAAAGAGATTTTATAAGGCCACTTGCAGAAATTACAATTAACTTATTTGTTGCAGAAGAATAAGGCCAGAGAGAAATGAACCAGCACTGTACTCTCAGGTCAAACTTGGAAACTTCAACTGTATGGCATTACATGTGCTCTGGTCCTTTAATTATTTTAGCTGCATTTTTTCTTTTGTTTGATTTCAGGCTTCCTCCCAGTTATGCCAGACTTTATTTCTTTATATCAGTCAGGGTCTTTTACTATACCCACTTTTTTCATGTAATACATTTTTTTAAAAATATAATCTTAATTGCATGTCAAAGCCTAAAATTGCAATATAGTGTCAATATTCCACAGTATTTTGTAACCAAAGAAGAGGGATGACATTGCTGAAAATGTTTACAGTTTTGCAAAGGTCCCCACAGATTTGGAAGTTCAGCTTCTTGGAGGAAAACTCAGGCAACAATCACTAAAGTAAGACATATTCCCGTGAGAAAACTGCAGGCCACGTCATGTTACAAAGCATTAATCACATTTTATAAAGGATTTGAAATAATTCAACTTTAAGTCAGCTATTTGTCTGACTATTTATAATTGGGTTGCTTATTTATATAAATAAAACCACAATACATAATTTTTAAGAAAGGAATAAAATCTGTCAAAATGAAAAATAAGCGCTTACATTTTGCTGCTGGCTAAATTTACTTCGATCTCTCCTAAGGGTATTTTATGCCATTCCATCCTAGGAGCACAGCTGTATTCTGAACCACGTACCTAAACCTCCCCCACAAACCACCTGCTCATTACTTTCCCCAGGCTCTGTTTGCTCTGCCTCTCTTTGCCAGGATGCTTTGCAGCCTTCCTGTTGTTGCTCTCATGATTTTATTTCTACATTCAGTATCAACACCATAAATCCTTCGTCATAAATGAGAAGTCAAGGAAAGCATGGTTTTCTTTAATCTGTGTTTAGTTAGAATGCACAGGTATTTGTCCCTCAACAATAGTAACTTTCATGTTTGCAGAATCATGGATGTGATGATAAAGATCTTTGAAAACATGCCCTCAGCTCTATCATTGGGTGCTTTGAGAGATGTAAGATGTTATATGATGCATGTGTCTCTCTGCTAGGGATTGCACATAGTTTGTCTTCAAGAAGTTCTAGTGTTGGAAATTTATTAATGAATACAGTCATATTGAATTATTAAAACTTTTATGAAATTGGACAGAGCATAAGGTGGTAAAGACTCTAGGAACATAATTTCCATAGGAAATTAGTGTGGCTTTTGCAAGTCTTTGTTACTTCTTTTGAAACTGGGTCATTACAAGAAGAACGAGGCACAATTTTGTTTATTTAGCCTTTAAAACTGAGCAATGTAAGTGTCTTGTTAGAGCACTCAGCTCACTCCGTCACAGTAAAATAGCCTTCTATTCACCTGTTCAATTAAGAAAACTTTATTGATTGTTGCAATTAAGGTATAAAAATAATGACCATGTTTATTGAATATATATATATATATATATATATATATATATATATACTGGGGTTTTTTTTGTAAAACTTGAGCCATATCTGTCTTAGTACAATCTATATCTTAATATTCTATATGATTTAGAAAAAATAAAATTGAAGCTATTAAAAATGTTACAAATTTGGCCGGGCGGTGGTGGCGCACACCTTTAATCCCAGCATTCAGGAGGCAGAGGCAGGAAGATCTTTGTGAGTTCGAGACCAGCCTGGTCTACAAGAGCTAGTTCCAGTGCAGGCTCCAAAGCCACAGAGAAACCCTGTCTTGAAAAACCAAAAAAAAAAAATTACAAATTTAAACAGAATCACACTAGTTAGAGGAAGAAAGTAAAACATATAGACTAAAATTCCAGGAATCATCTCTCTAAACCTAAATATAGAGAAATGGTAATTCTGAATATAAAGTTTCTTATATAACAATCCTCATACAATAAAGAAACATGAACACTTGTCTAATTACATGTGACATTGTATTACATTTAAGCTGTACTCATGATACTCTTAAAAGATCTAATATACTCAGAAGCACATATTCAGGGAACTGCTTGTATATTGTTTTTCTCAATTAAAAACTATGTTACTTCTTATATCTTTAAACAGAGTGTTATGTGAACGTGTTTGTCCACCAGAGTATATCTGTCTCTGAAGTAGTAGAACTCTGTTTTTCATTATATCTCCCTATATCCATAGGAGACATTCACTTGACCCATTCAGATATCAATTCCATCTGTATCATAAAATGAAAACATTTCAGGCGTTTATTGGTCAATAATTAGTAAGTAAACTATTCACTCCAACATTATTTAACTTAAAAGTGAAAATATAAAATTAATATAAAATTCCCATTAATGTACATCTGATTCTATGTTGTTGTTCTATTTTTAAAAGTCTCTCTTGACCCTATTTCTGCCTTCTAGTACAACCCAACTTTTTGCTACTTTTCACACAAATATCAAATAGTTGTCTGCAAGCTATTTCAACTTTCTGAACTCCTTTCCTTTGCTGAACTTGTGCCCCAGCTCTGCACTGAAGCTGCTCCTGTGTGTCTCACACTGACCTGCTATTATAGAGAACAATGTTCCTTTATCTTGCCTCTTCTTATGTGTTCCCTCAGATGCACTCAAAAAATTTTACAGTCCCTTTTTGAAGCACTAAATGTCCTTGGTTCCTTGTTATTTTTACCGATGCCTTACTTTCTTCTCACTTTACAGATGGATCTGTTAGCATTTAATTTTCTGCATCTTATCATTTTTCTTGAGTCAGAAATATTGCTAGCTTCAAAAATGCTGAGAACATCAGTTGCCTTATTGTAACCTGTGCTTTAAACTCTCTTCTTTGGTCAACTTATCTTGGACATAAACTTGACAGTATTTGTGTAATGGCCATTGGTTTACAGATGTGTCTTCAAGTTTGAATTCTATCCTAAATTTCAGGCTTCTGAATTCACAATGTCTTTCTTTATTTGTTCGTCCTTTGATCCATTTATTTTTACAATTCAAGCCCTTTGTAGAGATATAGAACTCAGTTTTAAATATGCCCCAAATTACCCTAATCCAAAAGGCTTCTTTATTTCATTCCTGTTAATTATAATTATTAATATCATCATCATCAATTTTATTATTGTCATTATTTTTGTTATTATAAGGTTCATTCTTTTGACAATCTAAGACATTTTTACTAGCTTAAGAAACCTCAGGTGATATGTAATGTTGTATTAGGGATGAGGGCTGTGTCTCCCCCACACCTGAGAGGAACACGGGCCCTTTGTTCCATCCC